>SNQN01000039.1:46227-70775 GCA_008642245.1 Bassia scoparia | reverse complement strand
TATGCAGGAGATTTAGTTAACAAGAAAAGTACCTCGGGAACACTCCAGTTCCTCGTTTCTTGTCATGTTTCTTAGGCATCTAAGAAACAGAACACTGTAGCCCTATCTACTATTGAAGCTGAATATGTAGTTGTTGCTGCWTGTTGTTCTCAAGTTCTTTGGATCAAGCAACAACTTTAGACTATGGTATGAGGTATGATTGTATCTCAATTTATTGTGATAATACCAGTGCCATATGCATATCGAAAGATCCAATACATCACTCAAAGGTTAAGCATATACATATAAGGCATCAATTTCTAAAAGATTATGTTGAACAATGCTTAATCAAATTGGATTTTTGTGAAACTGATAATRAAATAGRTGATATTTTGACTAAGCCACTAGCAAGGGACAGGTTTGAAAGAATGCGTATGGAACTTGGGATGATTCAACTATCCTAAAGAGGTGTTCCAATAATCCCCCAAGGTATGATCTTAAACATCATGTTTATATATGTCTCATGCACAATTTTATGTGAAAGCAATACACTGAGTAAGTCTTAATTGAGTTGTAAGTGCTTCTTTTTSTTTATTGAAGCGAGGGGTTATGAGAGTTCATAACCGAGGGATTTCAGTTGATATCGAGTGTTAGAGAGTGTGACCAACAGAGGGGTTGATTACGAGGGTTCAAGAAGTTCWTTGTTGAACTGAGAACGAGGGTCTTAGATTGTATTAGGTGTTGTATCCTACTATAATAAAAGACGAAGTCCTGTGTTGTATCAGGCCACAGTTTTTCCTCTCTTGGCGTTTGTTTTGAGAGTTTATGTGCTAGAAAAATTCTCTAGCCTCAAGTTTCTTTTAAATTCCASAAAAAGTAGCTTAAGTTCCTCAATACAATTCACCCCCCCTCTTGTATTGTTCAGTTGATCCAACATTAAGTCTTCAACATCAGAAAAACCGTCTATCACTTTCAACATTCGTCTTCTATTGATGGATAACAAGAGCCTCTATATATGCAATTCAAGACTACACTTTTATTGATTATGATTGAAAGGATGACTCTGTTGAGGCGTAACTCCTTGAATAAACTAATGGTGTCTAATTGGTGGTGGTTGTGAAGGACCACATTGATTGTTTGAATACGGTTGATGTTGTTGTTGTTGTTGTTAACTTGTTATTMTTGATTGCCTCTCCACCTAGAATTAGGATCATTATGGCACACCGAATTAAATGAATTAGYGTAAGGATCATTCCTCACTCCCATCATGAAACATTGTTCCATGGTGAAGTTGCAACATTGAGAAGTTCGGTCATAACCTCCACACATCACACAAAACACCACCATTGAAGGTAATTCAAAAGAGCACACAACATTTGCCTTTTCAAGCCTACGAGTCAAATCATCAACCTTAGATGCCAAAAGATCAATAGTATCAAGGTCATGACTTCCTCCTTTTCTTGGCATTTGTCTACTCTCGCTTGCATAGGAAAAGTTCTTTGTCACTTCCTTGATCATACCATAAACTTGATCNTTGTTGAACTGAGAACGAGGGTCTTAGATTGTATTAGGTGTTGTATCCTACTATAATAAAAGACGAAGTCCTGTGTTGTATCAGGCCACAGTTTTTCCTCTCTTGGCGTTTGTTTTGAGAGTTTATGTGCTAGAAAAATTCTCTAGCCTCAAGTTTCTTTTAAATTCCASAAAAAGTAGCTTAAGTTCCTCAATACAATTCACCCCCCCTCTTGTATTGTTCAGTTGATCCAACATTAAGTCTTCAACATCAGAAAAACCGTCTATCACTTTCAACATTCGTCTTCTATTGATGGATAACAAGAGCCTCTATATATGCAATTCAAGACTACACTTTTATTGATTATGATTGAAAGGATGACTCTGTTGAGGCGTAACTCCTTGAATAAACTAATGGTGTCTAATTGGTGGTGGTTGTGAAGGACCACATTGATTGTTTGAATACGGTTGATGTTGTTGTTGTTGTTGTTAACTTGTTATTMTTGATTGCCTCTCCACCTAGAATTAGGATCATTATGGCACACCGAATTAAATGAATTAGYGTAAGGATCATTCCTCACTCCCATCATGAAACATTGTTCCATGGTGAAGTTGCAACATTGAGAAGTTCGGTCATAACCTCCACACATCACACAAAACACCACCATTGAAGGTAATTCAAAAGAGCACACAACATTTGCCTTTTCAAGCCTACGAGTCAAATCATCAACCTTAGATGCCAAAAGATCAATAGTATCAAGGTCATGACTTCCTCCTTTTCTTGGCATTTGTCTACTCTCGCTTGCATAGGAAAAGTTCTTTGTCACTTCCTTGATCATACCATAAACTTGATCCATGGGAAGCATTCTAAGTTGACCTCCTGCTCTTGCATCTAGACTTGCTCTTGGTGTTAGTTAAAGGTTTACATAGAAACCTTGGACAAGCATCCACTGTGTAGACCCATGGTGAAGWCAAGCACGAAGAAGCTCTTTAAAGTAATGCTCCCAAGTCTCACTTAAAATCTCATCATCATCTWGGGAGAAGTTGAGATCTTTCTTCTGAATTTAAAGGTCTTTTRAGAAGGGCAATACTTGGTTCTCAAGAAAGTCTTTTGTGACCTTTTCTCAAGTAGTAAGAGTACCGTCGAGCAAAGCTCTCACCCAATACTTTGCCTTATCACAAAGTGAGAAATGGAACATGTGCATACGAAAGAACTCTTGTCAAACATTGTTTTATTTCACCATTGCAGAAAGCTCCAAGAGATTATCCAAATGAGAAAAGGGCCTTTCAACCTGACTACCATTGAATTTTGAGTCTTTAACCATTTTGATAAGGTGAGGTGAAAGCTCAACATTGTTAGCATGGTTAGTAGGCAATTTGATTATTCCACTCCGGAGTTCAAAGGCCTTAGAACGACCACCATCACTTAAAGACCAAAAAAGGAGTGGTTTCCACAACAAGTAAATAGGATTCTGCTGACCGAGCTCACCGACCGAKTTTCYGTCGATGAGGTTGATCGGAGTAAGGATTGTCGGTAAAAAAAACATCACCGATTCGGTCGGTGAGGTCTCACCGATCATTTTTTGACAAACAAAGGAGTTGGAGGGAAACTCCATTTACCGACCGAAATTCAGACTGTAGTACCGACTGAAAATACAATCGGTCGGTATTACCGACCAAATTTCGGTTGGTAAAAGGAGTTTCCTAAAAAAATTGAGGGAAACTAGGATTACCGACCGAAATTCGGTCGGTATTACAGATTACCGATCGAAGTTTGGTCGGTAATCCTAGTTTCCCTCAATTTTTTAGGCGCTTGTTTTAGCTTACCGACCGAATTCGGTCGGTAAAATTGATACATAAATTTTTTAATAAAAAGAGCTGACTAGTCAGCTTTGTCACCTTTAAATGTAATGTAACCTTGACATATAATGTACACAATTCTTGTACAGATTATAAATCCCAAAGAATTCGATGAAAATTGAAAATGAAAGGCAAATGCTACATGTATGTATTCACAGGGTTCTATGGTTGAACAAGAATCCTGACAAGGTACGAGTTCATTTCCAGTAGTACACTTAAGAACAAATTCTCAATATGGAGATTAGTACCCTAGAAGTTTCAGGCTTCTTGTTGATTTTCTTGTTTTTCTGCCTCAAGTTTTCTTAGCGATGTTAAACTCAGCTTCTCACCACTTGTGGCCTCAGATACTAAATCTACAACTTCGATCTATAGTTATTCAGTTTAAAAAAAAGAAAAGAATGAGCTTGACCAAAATACCGATGTTTCTTTGGTGGTCGTAATTATAAAAGAACACCAAAGTCATTGAAAGTCAAATTAATTTTAGCCCTCTCCTGAAATATTTGGACATGACCKCAAATGTTTATGGTTATAAGCAAACATTGTTATAAATGTATTTTTCATTATTTTTCTGATCTTATTTCCGAATTTATCATAAGTTTTTTCTCCCTTTAACTTTGAATACCGATCTACAGAATTGAACATATTTTATAGAAAACCAAGGATCAATAAAAAAAACTAATTTTGGGGGATTTTAGACTTTTAGCACAAACAATTTAAAATTTTAAGAAATAAWTWAAAATTACACGAACAATTCAAACACAAATTTTTACAAACACTTTAGAAAAGTCCTATGTAGCCGGTCCCATATTAGATTCAATGAGATACCGGTGTTCATGTACACTTAGAATCCGTTTATTTAATTAAAAACAACTGAAATGAACGAAAAATAAAATGAATTGTTTATGCTAGAATGAAATTAGGTTAGGAACTGAACTGAACTGAACTGATGAATTGAAATAAACTAATCTGAAAATAAAGCACATATAAAGCACTGATCACAAGCTTCAGCTAATGGTTGAAACCCAAAAATATAATATATTCTCTATAATAAACTAAAGTTGATTAGCCTTATAAAGCATCGATCACATAATGTATTACATATAAAATCAACAGACAACTTTAAAATTATCTAGATATGTTCATAAGATGAAAGAATTTTTGGTATTAGTATTGTCATATAGATTACCATCAAAAGATAAGTAGTCCTTTATAGACTCCTTTTGTTTCGGAGTTATCATTTTTATTATGTTTTCACACTCACGCTTTGATGATGACTCGAGTTTTTTTATAAAGAAATAAAAGAAGAAAAAATTGTCCAAAAAGAAAATTGTATGAATAATTTATTGGCAAATTAGACCAAAATACACATATATAATAACAAAGAAGTACAGAGTATTACTATTGATTGAAATAATCAATAACTAATTCCACGTACACAAATATTGTACCGGGCAAGTAATTTTTTTATTCTAAAATTAAAATTCTATCAACATTCATAATATTTTTTTATGTTACTTTTAATTTCTTTCAAATAAAAAAAGTGAATTATTATTATATTTCCCTGAAATCTAGAATTTGTATGAAGTTCATTTTTTGAGTTTATTAGGTTATAACCTTAAAATTCTATGGATATGACCAAAAAATAAACAAATAATTTTAAAAAATTACCTCATTGATTTCGGGGTCTTTTAAATAAAGACCATTAAAGAATTTCCGATATCGAGATATGTAATATATTTACAAGAATACAAGATTCTTATCTAAAAAAAACAAAGAAAGAAAAATTGCAGTCAAAGATGTTGGAGTAATACCTCCAAAGAGATGCTTCAAAAAAATAGTACTTGTGTCTCACAATGATATAGTTTGACTACATGCACAGGTGTAACCCGTTTATACAAGTCCAGATTCATTGGTCAAACTTAATTGAATATTTTGTAACGCCCAATTATTTTCTTCCGTTATAAATTGATCATTGAATGATTCTTGCCATTTTCCAGCCTAAAAATTCCCATAAATACTCCGATATTTTAGACCTTCAGTTAGGGCTGAACCGATGTATATTTGGGGCAATTTTCAAACAATCTCCAGGATTGTTTTCATCAAAACAATCCGGGGGTAACAACATCATTTTGCTTTCTTTAGTAAGGTTTCGGTTGTAAATTCATAAACACTGGGTTCATGACGGACATTTTTGTCATGTAACTCCTATTCTCCTCCGTTCCTCAAGAAAATGGAGTCCCTATGGTTAGGTTTTCTAACTACGGTGAACATTCTATTTTTTCTAACTACGGCGAACACTTCGTCATTTGTGTAGTTGTAGTGCTTGTTTTGTTTAGTTGCTTTTGGTCTCTCCATTGCTGCTATCCCTCTGCTTCTCCTATTGTTGCGCCGATTTAAAGTTTTCTTCGCTCTCTTCTTCTCCTTTTGTTAGCGGACTCTTCGTCATTTCAGTTCTGGTGATCCTTGTCAATTTTTTTGTTGAAATYAATTAGTTGATTTAATTGCTTATTAACGTATTTCGTTGAAAGCAGTCTGTGGTACTGGTGTATGTTTTGTATGTGTTGTGGATTCTGAGCTCGTTCGTTGTTATTAGATGCGTTTAGATGTTATTTTGTTGTTTTCTATCTCCCCCAATAGATTAGTTGAAATTTAGGGTTTTTGATCTGGTTCAATAACCGCCTTTCAATTTGACTCCTAGTTACGTGTATTGACTGCCCGATTGTGATGACATAGCGAATGGATTGCCCCACAGAATGTGTGGGAGTCGACGATGTCTGATTTGAAATTGGGATTTGTTCGGGGTYCTGGTAGARGCATGGTATTTGTTGGTGCTGGTGGTCCTATTTCCTTTGAAGGTGGTGGAGCTTGTCATTCACGAAAGGTAATTTTGTTCTATTATTGGTTTTTCTATATTRGCAATTRAGTCTCTGATAATGAAAATCATGTCAATATGGAAAGTAGAGGAAGCGGGGGGAAGAAGGTGTAGCTAAATGTGGTTTGTATCAGGTGCTTTTATTTGTCAAATATTTCATTCCTTTATTCGTCATCATTCCATAATTTGCCAAGTGGTTGATTGTTTTGAATTAATGATACTCGACCCAAAATATAGGGCTCTTCTTCCAGTAAGGGTGGTGCAGTAAAAGCCTTAGGCCACGTTTTGAGGGTGCASAGCATCAGCCGTGACAGAGTGTGTTATTCACATATGTTTTTATGTTTTACCTTGCCTTCATGATTCATGCACTTGTTCTATGCATTCTCATGTCATGCCCTGATGTATAAGTTTAAATGGCAGGGACCTAATGTTATTTGCAAAGTTGAATTGTTTGGTAAAATAGTTGGTTCTTTTGATCAGAAGCTTAGAGGWTGGGTTACCGAAATGGGTTTTGGCGGAATGTTGTCCCTAGTGAACCTGAAGTTGCCTAGGTTATTGTGCTACCAGCTGATGACTAGGGTAGACCCTTTGAATGAGCGTCTTCTTTTTGGTGGTGTGTCTTTTAGGTTTTCTGTAAATCAGGTTAGGTGTGTACTTGGTTTGCATAAGGGTGGAACTCCTGTACCATTGTCATTCCAATCTGAAGATGAGTCAAGGGTAGTTTCTAACTTTGAACGGAAGTATGAACATGTTTGGACTAGTGTTAATGGTCGATCTGGCAAAGTAGATATGGGTAGGGGCCTGGCTGTGACACCTGCAGTGCTTCATCGATTGCAMTCGAAGTTTGAAGATGATGAGGCTGGGGAGTTTAGAATGTTGTTTTTAATGGTTTCTTTGGATATGGTGCTTTGTCCCACCCAGTGTAGCCGATTTCCCAAGGAATTGATGCCAAGTCTAGGATGTGCCTCTAATGCGCGCAAGTACAATTAGTGTTTGTTAGTGCTTCATAGGTTAGTGGCTAGTGCTAAGCGGTTTGCCGATCGTTTTTATTCGGACGGGTATGCTGGAGGTTGTGACGGTTGTACCRTGTTTTTGGTGGTCAGACACTTTACTCTTACATGTGTTTATTCACCTACCTTTGGTTGGATGTGTTTAGTCATATTTTGTTGTTTTATAATTCCTTGCAGATACTATATCTTGACCAGTTGAAGTGAAACGGTGTCATGTGGGGGAAACTTCCACGTATCAAGGCTTGGTCCAATGTGGAGATTACGAAGGCTTGTAATGCTGACAGACCTAACAACGAGGGCGATTTTGGTCATGCTGGGGTGTGTTACTTGGGTTAATTTATTTTGCTTCATTTTATATGTTATGATAAACCACAATCCTTCCTTTTAACACATATTTGAATTTATGTTTTAAGGTTATTGACGTTGCTTATGGGGAGGACCATCCGTTTGATGCTAGAGACGCGGATTATACATCGGGAGATGATATTGATGATGGTGAAGGTTGATATTTCCACCTTATCATATCAGAATAGCTTGGGTTGCATTATTACAATGCTTTGATGTGTTGTGGTTCTCTATACCACCATTTATTTCTTCTATTCAGGGTACCTAATAAGCTATGTGAGGCTAGTTTATGTGTGTGAAATTCAGGTTGGTCCTGATATTAGGTTGTACTCCATAAGTCGAAATTATCAAAATTTTCATTTGTTTGTTATTCTGTTGTGTAATAAAGAATCCCTTGTTATGATGAACAAATTTATATGAATTTGCAGAAAGTTCAATTGTTGACATGAGCTTGTTAAGTAATTCCCTAATACTAAACGTTTTTCAGGGCATTGACTTCAGATTTTTTCATTGAACAAGTTCAATTTGGTCCTTCAGTTCAAATCATGAATACTACAGTATCTGAATTTATTTGAATCAGTTTGCTTTTTTTTTCAATGCCAATTCATCAATTCTTACAAGTCGAATTAGTTTACATGACTTCATTTTGTACTTGTCAATGCTATTGTGAAGTTGTTAATTGTTATTATATTATAGGGTAAACACAACTTAATGTTAGTTTTTTTCACACTCAACCTGGAGCAAAGATCACACACAACAATAGCATGCAGCATTCCAAGGTCATCCACATTTGCTACTTACCTTACTACCTGGACAACCTTTACTGGCAAACCAAAAAGTTACACTCAACCCCAAACAAGGGTACCTCTCCTGAGCAACATTATTGTCTGCTCATAATGCACCTTCAMAGAGTATTAGTCACACATATCCTTAAACATTCCTTAACATTAAATTAACGATAAACATAGTCAAACCGGCAATGCAGTTCAACATAAACATAAACACATTGTTTCTTCAACCAAAAGACTATCTGAAGAGCTATGGATGTGGGACGATTGGCTAATTCCACATTGTTCTTTAGGTTAAATAATTAAATTACAGACAATGGCAACTCCAAAAAATAATTAAACAAGACGTAGTCTTGCTWAGCCACTCGTCCAACAACCTCTAATCATTCTYCTGCTGCTCATCAGAATTCTTCACTAGGGTCGATGTCACCCCAGATCTGATGGTCCAAGTGTTTCCCGACATAGAGTAGGCTCCCATTCTTCACCGAGTATTCACTTAGTACCCCAACCTTTGGAATTTGAACCATGTTGTGCAAGAGGTAGAACTCGTTCTCCTTGTAGCCAGCATACTCCGCCCAACTGTTGTAAACATGAGTGATTTTGTCATTAGGTGCAAATGWTGTCATCCACTTAACTGGATCCTTGTCGACTGCCTCTACAAACGTTACTTGCTTCACAATGGTATTAGTGTTGAAGTAGTAATCCTGTTTGTTAGCAACGTGAAATGCCGTTAAATTTTATCAAGTAATCAATACTCCAAAACAAAATTACAATACCACTTTTATAAGTGGCAACTAAAATGTCTTTAATTAGTGTTGGTAGTGTTGCTTGAACTTATCAGCAGCAATCAATTATTTCACCCTGTAGGTTTGTAACTAGGGGATAAAAATGAATTCACCATGGTGAATTCATTGAACAATGAAATAATATTGTTTGATAACAACTTCACATATTAACAAATACATGAGTCAAAATTACAGCCATACATGCATCCGTTATTTAACTGTCTACTCCAATGCTACTAGATATCATTCATCATTCATTTAGATACTCACCGCAAAACACGCATCGATATCATTGTCTAACTACATTTATTATTTACATAAACCACCGTTATTAGTGAAAACATAATGTCAAATTTACATGTACATACGACAACGATGCGGTTGCAGGGGTTTGTCATCAAGTCCACTGTTATGGATTGGGGTGTAATGAATCCGGATTTGACAATTTAACAGCCTCACTCAGCATACACACATTCATTCACACTAACCATTATTCACATAAGCTTGCAGCCTAACAKCATTATATCTGTGAAATCAGATGAATRAGAGTAACAAGCACACGGTAAACCAATTTGAACAGAGTATTAAACACACTAATTGAGAGACTACCACGTATGATTCACATACAAATAATTTTTACATGGTAACATTAATTAACYACGCAGCATTTTTAATATCATATTAAGTGTCATAGTAAGTAKCTCTGTTCCCTTAACTCCGATTCGATCCCCGTCCTTGACTCCAGACATCTCYARAGTTGTTTCTGGTGTGATGTTGCAACCGGTGAAGTGCATCAAGATTTTGTCAGCGGTTGTGTCTAGCTTTGATGTGTAGTCATCGAAGACATGTTTGAATCTGTCGCCGGGATTCAACTCGTACCACACTCCTTCATCAGCTGGGGTTCCATTGAACACCATTACACTAATGTGGGTTATGAACTCAATTGAGTCGTCAASCGATTCACCTTCGCCATTTGAATTGACTTCTTCAATTGCTTCCTTCTTGTCAGCAGGTGACTCCATGATTTTCTTCCTAATCTCAAGGCTGAATTTTGACGCAAATTTTCCTAGAACCTTGTCCACTTCCGCAAGGCCCTCGTAGAAAACCCTCATGTTCCTTTCGAGCTTCTCCTTCTTCACCTCCAATGAACTGTCAGTGCTTTGGCTTGAAGCTTCGGAGAATTCTAGAAATCGCCGGAGCTTTTTGTTGATGGCATTGGTCGAAAACTCCCTGTGTGTTGCAGCCTTGTTTCTTGGGGGATTTCTTGGCCCTATCTGAACGCCAATTAACCTTACATTCGGAGGGCTCTGAGAGGACTGAGAAGGGACTTTTCTGGACTGAGGACTCTTCCCTTTCCTCTTCCTTTCATTCCTTTCAAACGTGTTTCTGGAACTGGATCCCATTTTTCAGTCGTCACAATCTTTGTGCTTTTGGCCGTGGTAACAACCACTTTAGGGTTTTGAAAGGATTGGGTTGGTGACAGTCGTTRTGGTTCTCCACTTATATATAATGCTGCTTTGGGCTAGGGTTTTGGTAACAGGAATTCCTCRATTATCAGGAACTACATTTCTTAAAATGGTGTTAATCGTACATTTAAGTTTGTTTAGTGAATTAATAGGTATGCTGGACCACTCTTGTCTCGAAACGTGTTTTATTTGACCGTTAGCTTTTTAATAAGACATCTGTTTATTGGTTTTAAATTTTTAACAATTGAATAWGGAAGTTTGTAATATCGATTTGGTCCAACGACAGGATACCAGTCCACAACCAAGTAAAACCCAGCCCACTATGAGGGATTCATCAGCTTATCACGTGTGCATTACAAGTTCATAACTAGTTCTGTAAACCCCATTTTGTTACATTTGTCACAAGGTCTGCATGGTTTTTTGGCTGACTATTTTTGTTGACTTCATTAAGTTTTTATTTTCGAAATCATACTCTTGGGAATCTTCCATTAATAAATTCTTGTTTTTAATTAGGCATATAATGTTATTTTAACCGTTTGAATTCCAAACTAATACGGTTTGAATTCCCTACCACTGTTCAATGTACCTGAAARGACCTGAACCATTTATTTTTCTATAAAGGTGTTTGCGGAACCAGATCCRATTTTTGACTTCAAGTTCACTGTGTGTATTTGGGAGTGGCTAGTACTGGGTTAGGGTTTCGGATGAAGGTGTTGAGAGTTTGTAACTATATATATAACGGGATGTTGCTAGGGTTTGTTGTCCATAATCTCCATTAACACATGATGAAGGTTGTTCTGTTTGACGTAATGGTGATTAGCAGCATGTTTCAAACTTGTAACTGGTACGTGGACGAGTTGGCATTTGAAAAATGTTACTTTTTACCGTTGCAATAGGGGTTAATGCTGATTAACTCTCGTTAATAAATTTGTGTTGAAAAACACAGCCATCACTGTTCAAAGTTTAATGATGGGTTGTGGTCCATAAACAAAATGTTGTCCATTGCGAAGCGCAACCCAGCCCATTAAGAAGTCCAACGTAGCATCTCACGTGTGCATTACATAACAAATTATAATTTCATGATTTTTGCGGATTGGTTTTAAAGGAAAAAACAACCAAGTATAATTTCATGATGTGTGGTTGGGATGAACGACACTCCTATTCTTTTTTTAGSTCCTTATTCGCCATTCCGAKCAACATATAATCTATTTGCTAACCGTTACGCTTCGYTTTTCCTAATTTGTCAAATCCAATTACACAATACCATAATTCATTATACTTGGTTAAGWAGTATTTCATATTGTCCTGTCTCCAATTGGATAATCGTTATTGTCTCTAATGTTAATGTTAATCCTTAATTCCAACAATAGTGATAACTTTAACAATTGTAATTGGATTCAATTCTTTCTAATGTTACAAAAAACAACGGTTAAAATCCAATATGATCATACAAAAGGCTAGTAGAATGACCAAAAACCAATAAATGTGAATGATGATGGGCTAGTGAAGGTCGAAATCCGATATGATTATGTCCCAAAAAGACATAATAAACAAAGAGATCTAATAACATCGACTTTAAGAGATAAATGACCGTAACTATAATAAGAATAATAATACTAACAACAATAATAATAATGATAATAATAATAATAATATTAATAATAATAATAATAATAATAATAATAATAATAATAATAATAATAATAATCATTAGCCAAACTAACATTAATCGTCATAAACATCATATATTAAATTAAAAGGATATATTATCAAGGCAGTTGGCATACGATTTAAACAATAATCCTGCATCTTTGTAAAGCTAAAAATCATTAAAGGCGATGAAATCGCCGCAAAAAATTGCATGAACACCTCTTGACAACCTTTATGCCAAATCAAAGTCAAACACAAATACAAAATCAAATTGGGACTCAAACTCATGGCAACACTAAAATCAGACTAATTACTTAATCTAAATAATCYATCTATAAGAGCCCATACGATTCATCAAACAAACAAAGTACCAAGCAAAACCATTAAAAACAAAACCGAGCACCCATACACACATACCAAACTAATCATTAAACTCAAGCGGATAATCAATTGATTAGTGGAGTCCCCGGAACTAAAACCAATTCGGAGAAACCCTATTAACAAGTATTGGTAAACAGATCATGATTCAAACCCAGCAAAACCAAACATCAATTCACAAAATTAAAACCAATAACCGAAAAWAACAATGAAACTCTTTCAACCAGGTCACTTAATCATTTGTAATTTCATGTTTCTCATTTTTTCAAACAATCAACCATACATAGATTAATTTGAGAGGTAAAATTATAAAAATTTCTGCATCACCTCACCATCAAGCAAATCAACAATTCTCACATTACTACACATCAATAAACAACAAGCCACTTTCCATATTCACAATCATTCATTAARAGAGCAAGGTTCAACGCAGAAGAGGAAAACAGAGCATACTTAAAACAYTAAATATGAAATTAGATTTAGCGGAAATTACTTAACATKGTCAAACCAAGCAGATAGTTTTAGATATTACATAACAAAAGGYAGCATTTTCAACAAAATATAAGTAGTATCCAGCAAAATAAAGCATAATCTGTTACTTATACAAATAAATACTGAAAATAAGTTTCATAAAATCAGAGACCTTTGTTGTAAAGCTTAGAGACCTGGAACTAAACATTGCAAGACTTGCATCCCATGTTTGTCCCACAGCTGTCTCGTTCGCCAATCGTCCAGTGCCCTGCCTCCGTCCTAGTCTGGCCACATATGTTCTTATACAGTAGACGGCTGCATCTGACCCTTTGCAGCAATGGGATGTGGAGTTCATMAAAGAGGACAACGCCTTTCAGGCGGTTGACGAAGCGAAACAGCATAGGTGCATCTACAGCGCGCAAATCGAAGAAACCACTGACATCACCATCTGTATAGGCTAGGAAAGCCTTGATGAAGGRAGCGTAATCTTGATCCCCAAYGTAGGCAAGAGGGGACACATCAATGTCCATTTCCTTGCCCTTGATAAACCTCTTGAGGGTTTTCCTAACAAGCCCTTCCTTTGGCATAACTGCCAGGGTTTRTGGTGTACAAGTGCATCCACCAAGCCTGCTTCTTTTGGGAGGGTTTCCGGACTTCTTTCATAGGAGATGMACGTTGGGAGAATTGGTTTGCTGGAGAAGATGAAGAGTATTTTGAGGAGGAAGCCATTGGAATAGTAAAAGGCGTTTCTCTGCTCTTGGAAAATATGAAATGARTGGAAGAGTTGTGAAGTTGTGATTGCGTCACAGCATTTTTCTTCTTGAGGTTAATAATGATGATTTATTTGTAAACCGTAAAACCARCAATCGATATCTTAATGGAAACCGTCATAATACCAAAGGATTCCTGAAAAGATGTGTTGCTCCAATCATCATTGATCTTACATTTTTGTGTTCTTTCGTATGCAATCGTACACCGGATACTGGTAAAATTTCGATTCGAATTGTCGGAGTTGTATTTGTTTGATCCGATCCCGAGCTGAAAAATTCGGATTTTTATATTTTCAAATACCCGGGGAAAACATATTGAAGGAACGGATATCCAAAGCCGTTTTCGAAGAGTTACAATTTMTGATTTTAATGTTAAGTTTCAATAAAGAGTTGGTACTTGGATTTTGAAAACAGATATCTGAATGTAGGCATCAGATATCTAATTTMGTTTCCAAATCTATTGTCCAATTTTGAATATATCAAATGGGATTTCAAACTTCATCTAGTATTCGAATTCTAAAATCGGATACCCGAGTTGGTTATTACAAGATTAATGAGAGTGAGGGATAAGCTCAAATTATACTTTTGATACAATAAACATTACAAGATTAATGAGACTGAGGGATAAGCTCATATGATTAAAACTTATTCCTTTATGGTTCCAGATTTCCAGCAGATTTTGAGATTGATTGTCATCTCCTTAATGCCAATAAAAAAACACATTACAAGATTAATGTTCATTTTGCTGTATAATATTAATTTTCAAATAAAAATATAATTATGATTTGCTTCACCATTGTACATCTACAYTATATGATAGTTCATTTATTTTATTCCATTGTTCATCTAGTGTATGATGAGCATCATAAATTCTAATGTGGGATCCTTTTTAATTTGCCATAAAATAGTAGGTGTGAGATATGGAAAATTCCTAGTCAATCCAGTGGATTTACAAAAGTTGTCAATCTAATGGCATTTTGGTAAATAAAACCAAAGAAAAAAAAGATAAATGGCCAAATTGTCAATCCAAAAAAAGAAATGCCATTGGCAAAATTGTCAATGGCATTTTGGTAAATAAAACCAAAAAAAAGAAAATGTTGTCAATCCAATGGCGATGAGTTCTGAGATCTTCGCTTGACTTTCTTCGAGTGAAATAGAATTTWCTACTATCACTCAAGTGCAATTGGTTTTGACTTTTTTGCCCTTGATCTAATTGGGCGATGTGTTTTTCGAAATTCGGTTGGCTTTRTTCGACTAAGATCGAATTGGCTGCTAGGACTCCAATCGAACTACTATTTACTTTATTACTCGACATCTAAATGGGCGATGTGTATTSGGAAATTCGATTACCTTTCCCAGAGTGAGTTCGAGCTGGGGACTAAGATATCCGAATTGAACTGTTAATGACTTTATTGCCCTTCATCTAATTGGGCGATGTGCATTGAGTTATTCGATTGTCTCTCTTCGAGTAACATTGAATTGACTGATAGGACTCTAGTCGTACTAGTATTGACTTTATATCGCTGTTCATCTAATTYGGAGATGAGTTCTGAGATCTTCGCTTGACTTTCTTCAAGTGAAATAGAATTTACTACTATCACTCAAGTGCAATTGGTTTTGACTTTATTGCCCTTGATCTAATTGGACGCTGTGTTTTTACAAATTCGGTTGGCTTTCTTRGACTAAGATCGAATTGGCTGCTAGGACTTCAATTGAACTACTATTGACTTTATTACCCGACATTTAAATGGGCGATGTGTATTGGGAAATTCGATTACATTTCACAGAGTGAGTTCGAATTGGCGACTAGAACTCCAATCGAACTACTATTGACTTTATTACCCGACTACTATTTTACGTCAGTTGACAATATTATGACAATCTATTTGGTTTGATTGTATTCAAGTTGCTAGGCTTTTTTTGACTCTATTTAAATCTAGTTGATTGTATTTGACTTTGTTAGTCACTATTCCACTCCACTTGAATAAGTTTGACTTAATTCAACTCTACAAAAACTTCATTTGACTCCATATAGTTGTCTTCATTTCACACGCGTTGAAAATAATTAGTTCCACTTTATTCACTCTATTCGTCTCTTAGCTTTTTCAATCAAAGTAAAATTGATCACAGTTTAACAAAGACAACGAAATTAATAAAATGGAACGTATAGTATTTATTTAAAATAAGTAATAAAATAGTAAAATTTGGCTTTTTAACCTTTTTTATGCCATTCCAAAGCATATCATGAATTTACTATGCTAGTATTAGAGGAGGGACTTCAGTTAACCAGTTCATTTTATAATCGTCCTATTTGAATTACAAATTATCATATTCACATGATTTCATTGCTTTTAAGTTATTAAGTTTAAACCAAATTTCAATTCGTTTTAAAACAGTTTATGGTTTGATGATTAATGTCATTTTAAGTTAAAGTTCAATTCAACGCAGCTTCAAAAAGTTAACAATTATTCAGTTAGTTTCGATTCAAGTTTAAACAATTTATAAATTTACAGTTAATTTCAGTTCAGTTACAGTTTAAAACAGTTAATAGTTTTTCAGTTAATTTCAATTCAATTGCAGTTCAGTTTAAACTAGTTTATTGATTTTCATCTAATTTCAATTTACTTACAGTTCAGTTCAGTTCAGTTCAGTTTAAATCAGTTTATTTGATTTTCGGTTAATTTTAGTTCAGTTACAATTCAGTTTGGTTTCCTTAAGATAAGTTCATTTCAATTCAGTTTGGTATCGGTTTCAGTTTCAATTCAGTTACATGTAGTTTACAGTTGATAGAACTGACTTTAATTCGGTTTAATTTTCATTTGTGGTTCATTTTAGTTCAGTTAGTTCAGTTCAGTTCATTAACCAAATGCAGTTAAATTAACAGTATTTAACCAAAGTCCCCGCTCTAGCTAGTACCCTTTAAACATACAAAAATCCGATAAAATTCCGTCCCAGTTAATAACCCTTTAAATATACCATATTGGTATACATATCTTGGAGTCGTACAAATCATATTAAATCAACAGTCCATAAACAATTAAATAGAAAAATAAATTAGAATACAATTGCATTAATGGAACAAAGCGCTGACCGTTSCATTTCCTAGAAATTATTTAACTAAAACCGTTGGATTTATGCGGATTGCCAGCATCATCAATCCGCAACTATGGCCAGATGATACATGTGGTTTGTTTTTTCCACCGACAACCAAAGGCGGGAAATTTCCCTCTAAATTCCAAAAGCTGGGTTACAAAACAAACCAAATACAGAAATCCTGAAAACATTTTCCAATTCACATCACACACCAACCTTACTGCTGAACCGCTCTGCCACAAAACGCAACCACCATGGGAACTCCTATCTTTCCTCAATATCAACCATCACCCTCCTTCATTGACCTTATGGAGAAACTTAATCGAAGCACCAATGAGATTTCATTTACTAAATGTGAATACTTTATCTTAAAGGACGATGTCAAGAGGGTTTTGACTTCGGAGGAGCTGTACGACATAGTCCTATATCCAAACGGACGTTGCTTGCAGAAGTACCTCACCTTAAGAATGTCATCGGGTGATGGTAAAGGTATCCCTGATCACCTGCCAAATTACAATGACATGCACGGTATGGCGGATATTGAAAAATTGAGTGTCGATTTAGAAGTCATTGCCTTTGACAACCCTGATATTCCCACTTGTTGCTCAGGTTTCTTAGACTTAATCAAAGACCCAGAACCAATCCTAGATTTTAGGAGGCCACTGTATGTTCTAGGAAGGGATGAGGTATTCTTGAAAATCGGTTGCTTCACGGATTCCTTGCAACTGTTTTCCATAGGGGAACAGGTTAGGTCGATACAATTTGAGGTTCAAAAGGGTGGTCTCATTTGCTACCCAACAGTCAAGGTGCAGATGGTGAAGATTAGTGCATCGTGTTGTGGTCAAGAAACAAACTTGCAGCACCGGAAAATCATTCTTTGGAATGCAAGAGGTGTAGCAAGGCCATCGTTCAAGGCTAACCTACTTCGACTCATTCGAGCACATCACCCGATTGCAATCCTAATAACAGAGGCAAGGTTCACGAAGAAGAATTTCGAAGACATTTATCAGGGTATGGGGTTGAGTATGGATTGGGACCTAATTGAATCACTAGGAATCAGTTTTGGTACCCTGCTGTTGTGGAAAACATGTATGATCGTTGGTCATGCTGAGCAGGGATCCACCTCTGATTATTTCAGAGTCTACTCAAACACTGAGGTCAGTCCCAATATAAATTTGTGTTAATCGACTTTTTTTAACAGGATTTCATGTAGAATGACTTTAGTAACATAAATTCGGTATTATAATTGTCAGGTTGGGTTGAGCAAAGCGGTAGAAGGTGGTCAAGAAACTGTTATTGATTACATTGCATAATTGTAATGATATGACAGGGCAAAATGCAAAACGCGATTCGTAACAAATTCTTAGAGTTAAGGTTTTATGTTTGCTAGATTTGAAGCTTTTGGATATGACCAACAATGTTGTATGCTAGAAAATGTTGTTGAATTTGATGACTAGAAATTCGTTCAACGGTTTTATGTATGCTAGAAATTRAATCATTTTGAACCAACATTGTTGTTAACTTTGATCAGTATTCTGCGTATAGTTGTTGTTAACTAAGGACCTTGTTACCAATTTGTCACATCCCAGAATACAATTCTTCTTAGCTGGGTTGGAGATGATAGCAATATCTACAGATTCTTGCGGACAATTCGAAACAAAATCATTTTCATGTTAATGGAAGTGGGAACAACCTTAACACCTGCTTGTTCGAATACTTTCAAACTAGCAAGAAGTTCGTTCCAATTCACAAAAAAAAAAAACCAAAATTCAAATAACCAACAACTCAATAATAAAATGGAACAACATGTAAGTGCCTTAGCACATAATAACGTTCATGTTCTAGTACAACTGCATACTAGAACACATCATCAGACGCACTACAACGACATGTGGAAGTACCAGATCTAACCATAAAGCAGTAAACGTTGAAKAGCAATTACCAGAATCCAAAAACAAATTACAAGAAAGCAAGCCACACAAAGTTTGAAGTATTCWAGACAGGTTCAAATCCACTTCAATGTTGTCGAAGGACAACTCGTTCCTAGAATAACAAATTCCTTGAAGATCCACACCCTGTTCTGAAACTCCTTCGTCAAAAACAAACGACACACTCTTCTTCCTCTTCACCTATATTTGACAAACAAAACTGATATTGAGTACCCTAGTGGAAAACATTGTAACAGAGAGAAACTCGAGCTACTCAGATGATTAAGTTGTTATATGAAGCAGAGCATRGCATGCACAAAAACAAGAATTGAGACAATTATCCTTACTTGATCATAATGAAAAATAACTAAACACACAAAGAGACCATAATATTATAGGAAGCAGCACTCATTGGAATTTTCCCGCGATCATCACATGATTGGCCTCCAAGATCAACGCTCTATAGAAAACACATCATTAAACGATTACACTAGAACACAAAGGGAGAGAAATGTCCAGAATAATGGACGACATTAAATTAGCTAGGGACATCAATTATATCAGTAATACCTGCTGGCTTTGTATGTTGCCGTTTTCAACAATGTCACTTCCACAACCRTATGCCCCTACTGCTTTAGGAGGCCCACCACGCTTTTTCTTTGTCTKTGTTCCAACAGCCTTTATTTTGTTGTTCCATCTGGTTTCCATTGAAGACTTGTACCGGGACCCCCGAGGTCTACCTRTTTTTCTCGGAATTGGAGGATCCTTAATGTTCTGCGTGGCTGAATTGCAACTGCATGGAGTTTGTGTGCCACAAACATCAGGTGAATTGTGAGCACATACTGAGGGTGTGAATCTCGAACCCCCACTTTCTTCAATAACATTTTCATTGTTAGTGGGAATGGATGTATCGGGAGTGTTTTCAAAGTTAGAATTTGCAACAGATTGGGTGTTGTTGGAGAGTCACTGGTTGTCTCTAGAACTTCTAAGTTCTTCATTTATTCTCTCCAAGACTTGGATAACAATATCCCTCGCTTCATCAGACTTCGAACCGAGTTRGCTAATTGYTTCAAAAGCGACTGAAATGCTGTACAACCTCTCCACTTCCTTGGTTCTCGACAAATCATGATAAGCCACCTTGACTGACTTGTGTTTTCGCTCAACATCCTTTCTCCAACGCCTCAAGATGAATTTGGGTGGGATCTCGTCAACTTGCAATTTGTCATAAATGCGAACCAAATGCCTGCACATGATTCCTTCCGTCTGAAATTTGAAATAGTTACAATTACCTTCCCGAGATATCAAATTGAAATCAATGCAGTAGTTTGTTCGTTTATCTGTGACCTTCCAGTTGGCGTCCTCCATCGACTTAGTCCAAATCCTGTCTTGGATGATAAATTTCATATTTTTAGAATCAACGATGTGCTCACCATCAATCATGACATAAGTCATCTTTTGACATTCTTCCTGAAACCGAATAAATATATCGCTAGTATAAAGCTTCCTAAATAAGCGTTCAASTGTGTATGCGGTACACAAATATTGCTTAAGTACTTCAGATTTAAGATCAGCTTCGTTCTCRTGAGATATACGCTTCTCAACGGCTTGGACGTACTTCTCTCCAAACTCACAAAAGGGTGTGTCACGGGTTAAGAATTAGTCGAAAAAACTATTGATGCTCTCACACCTCTGAGTAGATCGCATTCTGGCCCAAAAGTGATCCGTCATGAAACACGGAACCCACATATGACGCTCAGAGAAGAGATGACTTAGCCACTCATTAGACTCCAACTCAAACTTCGCAACAAGATCTTGCCATCGAACCTCAAAGTCATTGGGTCCTAGGTTGTTGTAGACCGCTTTGCGAATTGCATCTTTAATGTCAAAGTACKTGCAAAGTGAAAAACATGGGGAGATGTGATAAATACATAAATGTAAACTCCATAAKGAAAAAATCAACGACAAGATTCCACACAACCAGTTGAAAGGGGATTGGAAAAAACATATTAACATACTTTTCATGATACCCGAGCTTGTATGGAAACTTCTGAAGGATGTGCCAGATACACCACCGGTGTTTAGTGTTCGTCATCACAACCTCAAGAGGTTTTCTCATTGCTGCAGCCTGGTCCGTCAGGATTCCGCCAGGTGCAACACCTTTCATGCATTGCAATCACTGCCTAAAAAGCCACTCAAACGTCTCGGAATCCTCATTTGATATCAGCGCGCATACGAAAAGAATGCTCTGCCCGTGATGGTTGACGCCAACAAAATTYGCAAAGGGGAGTGCATACTGGTTAGTAAGGTAGGTCGTGTCAAAGCACACCATGTCAGAAAACTCCTCATATGCCGCAATACTACGAGGATCAACCCAGAAAATATCCTTCATGTAACCCTCTGAGTCAACCCTGTGTGTATGAAAAAAATTTGGATTATCCCTRCGCATTTTCTCAAAATAAGTAATCATAGCATTTGTGTCTCCACCCTGCATCTTAAGTCTTCTGTGCTCGTGYACAACATGCCTTATGTCAGCCTCGATGAAGGACATGTTTTGAAAGCCACCCCTCTCATGTGTTATACAATTCATTATTTTAGAAACAGGACCCAGCGTGATAATCACTCAATATCTTACGCCTTAGGGACTCAGTTAAAGCGTCCATGCGTTATTTCTTCACCATTTTGGCTATCCTAGGTTTTGGAGTATGGTTTGTGTGTTCCAACACTACACTGCGAATAACCCACTCCTTCACTGGGTTAAGACTTGCATAGATCCTGGCCTCGCAAAAACACTTTTTGGACTTCCTCSTTTGAGGAAATCCAYCATCATTTCCCTTATTCAAGGACAAACTACCAGCAGTAGACTYTTTTTCGACTTCCTATTAGTAGGGGCATCTGGATCTCCGGCACATGAACACCTCCAAGTGGTGGCCCTGCGCTCTTTTCCCGTCCAATATGAACCTTGTGGTCTAATAACACCYAACCCAACAGCCTTAACATACGCCTTGTAGAAGTTCTCAACCTCTATCATAGATCTAAAGACCATGCCCATAGCTTGCTCTACAACAGTACATTCAATCTGAGAATCATTCACAGATATGGTCCATTTCCATCTGTTGCTAGGGATTGCTTAGACTTCAACCTAGGACTACGTCTAGGAGTCAAGAGGTTAATAGTTTGTTCAGCCCCTAAAGTAGCTTGACCAGTACCCGTCGGAGATACGGGCTCACAACATAATGGTTGCATACTAGTTTGACAGCCATCTAAAAACACAAACAATATAGTACTTCTTTAGAAAACACCAAAATCAAAATTTAACCACTCATCAAAATTRTGGAAATTCAAGCATATTAAGCACATATTGGAATTCAAGCATATTAAGCAAATTAAGCAGATTATTAAGCATATTGGAATTCAAGCATATTAAGCAGATTAAGCAGATTATTAAGCATATTAAGCACATATTGGAATTCACGAATTTTACAACTCATCCTACCAATAACCAATGGAATTCTGGAAATTCAAACAAATAAAAACCCCAATATAACCAAGCTATCTAAATCACTTACTCAACTATAAAACGAATTTTCAATTGGGGAAATGATAAACCCTAAATTGCACTAAACGTTAGAAAACAAAGGAGGCAATCTGAGTTGAAAATACAATGAACAACAAGTACACAAAAGAAATAATCGCAGTAGAGAAGTCTAGCAAGCAGCAGATCTAACGGATAAATCATGGCAACAAAAACCGACGACGCAATAAGCAATTTGGGATTGATTTGCATTAAACGACAACAAAAAAAAATCACAGTCACTAATTCCGTGTGCATTAGCAATCAGATTACAACTATATTCATTAAAAATAAAAATTTACCGGTGGGAATGTCGGAAGGTGAGTAATGGCCGCCGAGAGCTTGATCATCATCTGAACAATACATGTCGATGGAGCTGAGGAGAGGGAGATGAAGTGGAGAGAGATAACGGAGATAACAACAGCTAAAATCAATATCAAACACTTAACCACGGTAAGACAATTACGGGGTTAAACGGAACCATGGAGACGYAAGGACTAACGCAAGAATTCCATCCATTTGGTGACGCACGTGCACTTTGGAAAAAGTTGCTACATAATCACCACTATGCCACAAGATTGCTTCAGCATGAACAATCCTGATGATTGTTCAGAAATTGCCCGTATATTTGTTCTTCAGCTTGATGGCAAAACACACATAGAAAAATTTCATTCTTCCACAAAAACCATAAACACATATCTCTGTTTCTCTCTTTGGGCATTGTTCGATCAAGTTCTCAATCCGGTCTTTTTGCAGTACACAATTAAGCCGGAGTCGTGTAATCCTGGGGGTCGATTGTCGTGAGGCCGTGTGTACGAGTACGGGGCAAATTCGACTTTAGGACAGTGATTTCGGTCATGCCACGACAATTCAGATAAGTTTGTTCTTAGCAATACTAGCCTTATTTCTAACAATCTAAAGTCGAATTTTTTATACTGTTATTATGGCTGGTATTTGTGTAACTGTTTCGATTAGCAATTCAATTCGCTTATGTCGGGGATGTCGTCGTTTGTTAGGAAAACCAATTGTCATTATTCACTGTATAATTTCGAAGCAAAATTTGGCAATTTTTTAGTCTTAATACAAATCAGGAAAGCCTGCCTCGATGTTGTCTGATTACTAAGTTGTTGGGGTTTTAAATAAAACATCAAGGCAATTTTGTGAAGGTCTTTTCGGGAAAGCAAGGCTCAATGGCGCAATACATTAAGTCAAAGCTAAGAATCCTTATAACTTTCTATCATGTTTTCTCTAAGTTGTTTTCCGATTCAAATAATTATTTGGTCATTTCATGCTTTATWGTTTGGTTGGTTTCAAATAATTATTTGGTCACTTAGTTACTTCAATTTTTGGTTGAACATGATAGGGATATGATGTTTTTCACACGAGACTAATGCTATGGGTGCAGCTGTTGAGTATGYMATTTGACTAAATCACTCAATTCGTAACGACCTAGGAATCAAAGTTAAGTATTCGTAATGACTCTTTGTTTTCCCTCTGATTTGTTTTGGGTTTAAATAGCTGTTTGATCAATTAATGCTATTTTATACGGAGTATATAGATTGTGTGGTTTTAATTGGTTTGTTTTCATGAAGCCACTGAAGCACTATCTACCTATGTCTTAATTCTATTGAACAGGTATCATACAAATTGTGGTGGTCTTTGAGGCATAGAGCCTCATATCACTGTTTTGGATTCGTCACAATTGTGGTGTAGTAGTATACCTTTGTGCGCCTTTTCCTTTTTGTTGGTGTGATCAAAGGAGTTTATTGGACAATTACTTTACAGAGGGTATGTTAGCCTCCTAATGGTCCTTATCGACATATAATTCTCAACTCTTGCTATATGATATTCCGTATGATGATTTAGTATTTGATGAGTAATACTTATAATTGATAATGTGTGCATTGTGGGGACGAGTTAGTGTTTGAGACTAGTTATGAACTATTTTTTAGTCCGTTGAATATGTTTATATTATTTCTGTTTTATGTCGTTGGTTGAGTATTAAACAATATGTTGTAGTGTTTAATACGTAGTGAATTTTACATATACATTTTTTTACGTACAATTTTA
>SNQN01000039.1:8837-41032 GCA_008642245.1 Bassia scoparia | reverse complement strand
TTTTTCATAGTAATGTCCTTTTTGTTATTTTGAGAAATTTTTGTTGAAAATCAAAGTCTAATTATTTATGTGAAATTTATTTTAGCATGAATCTTCTTTTTAATAAAGAACTCAAGGGGATATTTGTTTTGAGTAAAATATGCTAAAATGACTTTGAATGAGTTATGACTTATGAGTTTCATGATGATTAACATAGCCTTTATTTTGAGTATTTGTTGGGTTGTGTTTTTTCACTAAGTGGTTGGTGAAAAATCATGTTTTAATATTTCGTCACGTAAAAAAGGTTGTTGATTTGCAATAGTTTCAAAAATTATTTATTTTTGAATATTGAGAGTGCAAAATATTTTTTTTATTTGATGGTGATGAGATAACTTACTCAAGTGGCAATGTCTTTTTTTTTCAAGGATCATCTTTTAAATAATGATCTAAAATCTTGTATTGTTTATTTTTGTCCTATGAGTTATTTTGTTCTTAAATGTGGAGAACAAGAAAATTTAAATATGACTAATTCTTTTGTCACGTGTGCTTTGTGAAGAGTATATGTGTATATATTCTAATGTCTATGTTTATGATTTTATAGAAAATTTGACAACAAAGATGACGTGCACATGAAAAATCGGTTGGGACTTTTRATGATCCTTGATCATTGTGAAGATGTCGAAGGGGATAGGCTTGTGATTCGATTTGTTGGTAATAAGCCTTATATTACCTATTCCTATGGCATACATATATTGTAACGCTCATATGAGCAGGTTTAGTTTTTGAACTCTTAATGAATCCATAGCCCAAAACATGGGTGGTCCTATATGAGGTGGACTTGATGGAGTGAGGTTGAGTTATAGTGCTCTTCGTGAATCTATGATCATTGTGGGGGTGCTAATAGCATTTGATAAGTTATGTATAAACTTTCTACCCAATAATACTTTGATTATGTGAGTATTGTGATATCACTGAGTATGTGAAAAAATTGAAAGGAAATTGTAGATTCTTTCACCAAAGCCTCTCTGTAGCAAAAAATAGTGTTTTGGAAGTCGCGCACGGACATAAATGCGTCTCAAACCTCGATTAATGTAGTTAGTCGTGATGGATCACCCCACTTCTGCATCGGTTTACACATCACGGTTCAAAAGCTCAAACGAAGATCACATGATGTAACCTTCAAGTTAGCTCATTACGACCAGCCCATTCCCCTATCCATAACCTATGACGTGTAGCTACCTTTTATTGTACTCCAGTAGTCTCACACACACACGTCTCCACGCCTAACATTAGCTCATCCTAACAGTCATTAGCCTTCGTCTCAGGTGAGCTCTTTGATAGTACAAACTAGGAAAAACCCTAAAACCAAATGTGTCTCACATTCGAACCCCGTGTCTTCAAGTCAGGCGCAGTCACAATATGAATTGGCAATTTTTCCAACCACGCTATAGAGACTCTTCTAAGCAGGCTTTGGAGGTCTCTAGAACCAATTCATGAAAGACCCAGCGCCATAATGCATCGCGAATCAACAACTGTAATACTCAGTTACTCAGTCGTAGTGATCGAGAAGACAAAATTCTCATCAGATCTTTGAAGAAAAAACGCTGAAATGCGCAGATAGTGTCTCATACAAAATCTATTGATCGCGTAATCAATAGGTACTTTTACCACCCTCAACAGATGGTCTGCATAAAACACATCCCCAGAAAACACCTTGTCGGACTGTCCAACTTCCACACAGCTCATACCAAGACATTCAATATCCATTTCACAAACAACCATTATGTCGTTCCATATGCCCATTTCCCTCTACGCGTTTTCTTTTCTATCTTTGAATCATCGCAAAATGTTGTGAGTAATTTACCCTCCAAACGATACTGCTTCAAATACACTAGTTACTTATTGTGTCTCAAGATGATATTTTGCTATGCGAGGTGTAAACCACGTATTTACCCTTCTACTTAAGTCCAAATCATTGTTGGTAGAACTTTAATTTGAAAACTTTTGTGAAGTCCAATTTATCTTTCACTGCGTTATATAGATGACAATTGATATTGTTCTTGCGTGCCATTTCTACAGCCTAAATATATCTCCATAAAGTAGGCTGCGAATTTTGCGACCTTCGGTTGGGCGACCGATGTATATTTGTTCTTCAGCTTGATTGGCCAAAACACAATTAAGAAAAATACTTCATCTTCCACAAGAAACAAAACACATATCTCGTTTCTCTTTGTGGCATTGTTCGATCAAGTTCTCAAATCCAGTCTTTTTGCAGTACACCATTAAGTCGAGTCGTGTAATCCTGAGTCGATTGGCCGTGAGGCCGTGTGTACGAAC
This sequence comes from Bassia scoparia, assembly GCA_008642245.1. Lineage (NCBI taxonomy): Eukaryota > Viridiplantae > Streptophyta > Magnoliopsida > Caryophyllales > Amaranthaceae > Bassia > Bassia scoparia. The sequence continues at coordinate 38,716 of SNQN01000039.1, read as the reverse complement.
GGGGCAAATTCGACTTGTAGGACAATGATTTCGGTCACGCACGACAATTCAGACAAGTTTGTTCTTAGGCAATACTAGCCTCTATTTCTAACATAAGATACACTTAAGTTAGATAGGTCTCTTCTCAGCTCTCTTTCAGTGATCTGACAGCCCCCCGGGTACGTCTCCTTACTGCAGAAAGCAAACACATAAATCAGTGAAGGATTTTAAGCCTGTAAGTAGTGAGACTAATGGTTATCCAAGGTTACATAAAGTCATACCTGCTATGTGAACAACTCAACATAATGCTCATGCATATGATTATTTCACTTCACAGACAATCAGATTTATTTCACTTCACAATGGTCTTACACCATACAATTAACATCATAAAATGAGCCAAGAGGCCTGCTAAAAAAAGAAGAAAAGGGGAAAGAAGAAGAAGAGAGAAGAAAATAAGAATCTTTATATTATGGCATATTATGTTGTGTTTTGTAGAATATTTACGAAGTATATAAGATAATGATGATATCTCTAGTTCTTTGTTGGCCCTTTATGTGTTTTAGATGATTTTAGTTTTAATGAGTTCTAAATACATGAAGAGAATGTTGACTATTATCGTCTTAAAGTGTCTTGCGCTCTTTTCTACACTGTCTAGTTTGTCTACAGCTAACCCACATGCCACACTTAACATTATTACTAATCAACTAGGAAGACTAATGAAGACAAACCCCTCAAAAGTAAAATATAGCAACAGAAAACTAGAAAAGAGCTACGAGTTCGGGATTGCTGCAAAAACATAATATTTCGGAAAAGCACACGTACATATATTCAGGAATGAGCAAAGAACCGTATCTTGTTCTAAAAATTGTTCAAGACACGAAACAAGGCACTTTCCACCTAGGTACATCTACAAAACATAATAATTTTTTTACTTAAGTAAAGCGTTATCACTCCAAATCTCCAATCATTAACAATAGTAACAAACAGCTCATAATATATTCTCTGTACCAAAGACAGAATTAAAATGTCGAAACAACACACATAACTCCATACAATATTTGTCCATCCACCCTTATTAATATAACAAAAAGATCAAAGATTTAGAGGTTTCTAATAACAATATGATTGCCCATAAACTCATCTGAAGCCTATATCGAACTGGAGGCACTATTAACACAACAATTTATATATACATTAAAGCATGACAAATTAACTCCACAAAAATATTCATAGAATAGTTCTATAAGTTTCAATAAACCATAATTAATATCAACAACAACAAATTATACTTCATTTGAAAAACAAGAACACGCAGACACATACACACTCCATGTATTATCTATTTATTAGTTTAGCATGAAACAAGAAGTTTATAGAGTAGCATGTTATTAAACATACCAGGTAAACTAGTGAACTGATCATACTACTTGAAAGCTTGGTTTACTAGCATTTCCGTTCCATTAACAACAACTGCTCRTGATTCTTGAGCTTCTCTTAATGTCTGTTCAACTTTGGTGTATAAACCGCATGAAACACAAGAGCACTGTGCTTTAGAGCTTTCGGCACAGGACTAATAGCTTCTCCCCCGAATTTACTCMCTAGTTCCTTAGCACTTCCTGAAGGAAAACAAAAATATCAAGATAGAGAATGCAGGAAGCCGGAAACATATCCATTATTTTGCAGGTGTCAAAATAATCTAAAAAGGTTAATATCAAGAATGCTAGAAGCCCATATTAGGACAATACTGAGGTAAATGAATAATAAGTCACCATTGCAACACAAACAAAGAGAGCTCATTAAAATCTCATCATCCTCGGAGAAAACAAAGAGAGCTCATTAAAAATGCAAGAAAGATAGCATCTACTTATGTAGTTAAAGAGTGCCTTCAAAAGATTTAAGCATTGCCATATTATGATTACTGATAACATATATGGCATTAGTAGACATAAACATACAAGTAAAAAGACCTATGACTTTGCCCGCCAAAGGTGATATTGATGCAGTACTTTCAACAAACCGACGAAATTGCTAAGAATAGAAATGTAATCCATCAAATATGTTTCAACCCAATTTATGAGTACTCAATTGCTTTTTCTTTTCTTTTTTTCAAGTGAAATTTCAGATAAAGAGTATGAAGTATTAAACTATGGTCTATCAATGTTATGTGCTTGTGGTTGCATTTTCGAAAAAAACTCAAATTTTTAGTCCAAAACTCTCTTAAGAATTTGAATAGCGTGTCTGCACAACTAAGAAAATCATTAGGAATGACAATCACAAAGCAGCAAGATTTAAGTAACAAGTAACAAGCTTAATATCATTCATGAAAACCAAACCAATGTAACAACCTTTTTCTTGGAAAAGGCTCCAAAATTTGATAACTTGTCWTTATGTCTATAAAAGATAAAACATAACTCGATCTCATTAAGATACTAGCAAGGGCAACAAAAGGGTCGAACCTACYGGAAAGGTGTTACACACCAGGATGTTCTCGAGTAACAAGCTAAGCCAAGACTAGGTCAATGGTGATGTCACAAAATTAATGGGACTAGGGTCCAGATTTCACCTCTCAAATCTTGCAAGTAACGGGCAGCAAACTTAGGATTATGAGTCAAGGGATTGTCGACAAGGGGAGACTTTCTAAGACCCTAGGAGTACTCTTTCGAGCTAGCTAGGGGAACCACACTCACTCCTTAAGACATAGTCTAGTGGGTTAAGTGCACGATTAGTACTAAGAAAAATTCACGAAAGCTAGTAACCCCCCCCCCCCCCATAGTTTTGGTCCCTATTCTCATGGTTTGCTCACTAAGCTAGTTATGGGGAGCCAAAACTCAAACTTTAACTCTCATTCTTTCGTCGGTGAAACTAGTAAAAAAATTATGGTGATTAATCATAGCAAATAGCATAAGCACTACATAACTAAGCAAGTCTCAAAACCTTAATCACAACCGAAGCAAGCAAGTGTTACATGGTGAATTTGAGGGTTTCATCTAAAACCTAGAATAAGTACTCGGAATCCTTTAAAAACATTATAACAACAATAACATACATGTTAATCAACAATAATTTCAATTTAAGTTTAAAACAACAATTATATAATTAAACCCTAAAAATACAACTTGCATAAATACTTGATGAAAGCTTAAATAAAGTAGTGCAAAGACTATAGAAAGTTTACTAGAGCTTGAATATAGAAGATAGGCTAAGCAATACAAGATACAAAGCTTCGATGAGCAAAAGATCAAATGTTAAAGATGATGAATAGTGCATACAAGGTGTGAAAGAAAATAGAAATGAAAAGGTACTTCTAATTTTGCCTAAAATCTGAAAACTAAATAGAAATGTCATTGGATGCTTTGCTACAAAAATATAGGAGTATTTATACCCATTAGATCATTAAAAAAAAGCCCAAAGCAACGAAAAAATAGGGGTTAATTACGTGTAGAGTAGAGGGCACTACTTTAAGGAGGAGCGAATGCTACTAGCCAAAACTGCATGGAAATCGGTCTTTGAAAGGCTACAACATTTTTGTTTATTATCTAAATTAGACTTATGATCGGTATTTTCAAAGCTATCGATGCAAAATTTCACCTCCAAGTAAAATCACATCAAAATGACAAGTGTGCTAAAAGTTATGCTCGATTGATGTTGTGTAGCGCATCCAAAAAGCTCAAATACTTTACCAAAGGTGAAACAGACTATAATCCCGAAACTCAAACAAATCCAACACATTCAAGGARAACTCCTTACCAGTCTCATCAAATGAATACTTGCAAAACTGATCAAAACAAAAGAGAAAAGGCAGATATAATGTGAATAGTGACTATTAGAAGGTTAGAGAAAGAAATGAGGACAACGATTGTAAACAAATACAAAACTAACTCAAAACTATAAAAAAAAAACTACTTCCTCGGTTTAAGAATTCTTGCAACAAAGGGGTATTTTTTTGTGAGATATAAAAATTTCCTTTGATGCAAATATTAAAAAAGGAGGAAGTAAAAAAAACTATAAAAACGGAGTATAAAATCCCTACGTCATGCAAACGAAAAACATTAAAACAAAACATAAAAACAAAACACGAATCAATACAAACTTCCATATTTAATAAAATTTGTCGGTCTTTTTTATTTTTTAAAATTATGTTTCGTATTTTAATTTATTTTTTCCATTTTTCTAAATGTCTAAAAAAAATTGACGAAATATTGTATAATATATAGGTTTAATTATTTTAAATATTGCCTAAATATGATTATATGTAAAATTTTCTAAGTATAATTGGATAAATAAGATATATAGGAAAAGTTACTTTTAAATCAAGAATACTAGCATTTTTGCACGCTATGCGTGCGTGTTATCTTGAACTTTATTTTTTGCCCCAGTAAGTTATTTTCTTAGTGTTACAAAATTAGTTGGCTTGAGTAGACTTAATATGTATTTAAATTTTTTCATAAATCAAAGTTTTGTTGGATTTTTTTTTTATCATCATGTAAATATATTATTAACACACAAAATTAAAAAACTGAACAAAAACTTGTGGTTAAAAATGTGAAAGAAAATTTGTGTATCTCGTTTTATTAATATTGAATAATATAAATAAAGTATAAAAGTTATCAAGATAATATAAATTACTATATTTTTTCCATACTAGTTTCTTACCCATGCTTGCACGGACCATATTTTTAATATAAATTTTTTTAATAAGATTAAATAAAATGAGAAGGTGAGAAGACAGTAAATGTGTGTATATTTTAACACGAATGTGCATGTGTGTTTCTTTCACTTTTTCTAAAAAAATCTTTTAAGTTACTTTTTTAAATTCACGCATAATACAAATTTTTTGCACATTGAAATGAAAAATGGTGTTACATCTCTCCCTCTCTGAACCCTTATCTTTCTGAAAATTTTGTCAAGCTTTCTTGACTGCCATGTTCACGAAATCACGCACGGGCACGAAGGAATTCGAAGGGAGATAGAACAGGCTTCGAAGATGAAATTCGATGTTGCTTCAATGGACGACGATCGTAGCATTCAAAGGGAGATGTAGATGAGTGAATGAGGTGGTGACCCCTCGATCTGCTCTGAAGGAAATTGGCATGGCGAAATCCCAGCTTCTCGAATTAGTTACAATCCATTCATATGAAGCAGCCTAAATCTCGCCTCAATTGGAGTGATGAAGTTGAAGGTAACTTGCTCAATAACCCTAACTCTCGTATTGTGGTTGCTGCTGTAAATTCGCATGTTAATGGACCTTGGATTGTTTCTGGGTTMCCTATTGCGAGTGTTGGAGTCCAAAATACTGTTMCAACTGCCCAACTGACCCATATTTCTCATACCCACAATGTTGTTGCTTCTATTAATCGCCAAAATGGACGAATTGCTGCTGGTAATGACCCACTTGCTGACATTTCAGTAATTAATAAGCAAAATCCGAATCCTATTGGTGTTAAATCTGTGACGAATTGTGTTAAGATTGATGTGGCTGACATTCAACCCGAACTTGAATTTTGGGATTCTTCTCTTGTATGCTTTGTGTTGGGTGCCAACCCGCCATTCTCTGTATTTGAAGGCTTTATTAAACAAATTTGGAAGGATTGTGGTGTTGATAAAATTGCAGCCTTCTCAAAGGGTGTTTTCATTGTTAGGTTCCATCTTCGTGATGAATGTGAGAAGATTCTAGCTAATGAGAGGCCATTTTTTGATCGAAAGCCGGTAATGCTTAAGCCGTGGATTCTTGATTATGATTATGGGGTTGAGGATGTGAAGACTGTACCAATATGGGTGAATTTGAGATTAGCTTTCAAATATTGGGGATTCCATGTGTTGGAGAAGATCACTCAACCTTTGGGGACTCTTATTCGGATGGACAAAGCTATTGAACAATGTGATAGGCTACACTTTGCTCGTTGTTTGATTGAGGTTAAACAGAATCAGGAGTTACCGGATGCAGTTTCCTTTATAAATGAACATGATGTTCTTACTGAAGTTCCCATTGAGTATCACTGGAAACCTATCCTGTGCTTGAAATGTAAGAAGATTGGTCATGAGGAGGCGAAGTGCAAGATGAAACCTAAGTAAGTTTGGCAGCCTAAATCAGCACCTGTGGAGGAGTCAGTGCTGGTTGAGGATGTTACAAAGGAGCCCATGGAGTTAGTGCTACCCTCAAGGAAGCCAATTCAGGCTGTTGCACCTGTAGTGGATGCGGATGGTTTTCAATCTGTTAAGAACCTTGCTAGATTGGTTATCAATAAGCCTAGTATCACTCTTTTGGACAATGGTTTTAATGTTTTGAATGGCTCTAATTTTGTGGATGAGACTACACCTGGCGCTCGCGATGACGAGTAATGGTGTTAAACAGCTAGTGGGGTTGCTGATAACCCCCCTCCCAATGGATAGATGCTTTGTTGGAATGTGAGGGAGCAAATAGACTTGACAAGCAACACGCATTAAGTCCTATCTTGGTATTCAGTCATGCTAGTCAATTTGCTCTCCCGAGCAAAGCGGAACTGTAAAATGATCCTTATTCAATTTGATTTCCTGGTGGTGTTTACTTCCAATTCCGTATAATGCATAGCTCTGGTAGAATTGTAATGCATGGAACCTTTGTGCTTTGATGTGGCTATTCTTGAAATGCATCCCTAGTGGATTTTGTGCACAGATAAACCAAAAAGTGGTGTGTAGCTTTTTCTTTGCGCTATTGTTATGCCTATAATGATAGGGATCAAAGAGAAGCTTTGTGGGATGATATGAAGAGGACAGTTAAAACGCTTCGAGGACCATGGGTGCTCATGGGGACTTGAATTGTGTTCTTGACGTCGATGAGAGGATTGGATCAAATTTAAATAGTCTGAGATGCATTTAGTGAAGTCTTGTATGGAGTCTTTTTCCTTTTTGATGCCCTAGCTCTGGTCATTTCTTTCTTACTTTGGAGTAATAAACAGCAGGGTGATTAGAGTTTAATTTGTTGCAAGCTTGCAGGGTTATGCTTAATGAAGACGGATCAATGCCTTCCCTTCGACTTCTATTGTATTTTGAATGAAATGTTCTGATCTTTTGTCCTTCTGTGTTGAGGGTCAGGGAGACTTTGCAAGCAAGAAACCTTTCAAATATTTTCGAATGTGGTCACTGCTAAAAGACTTTCCTGACATGCTTTCTACTTGGTAGATGTTGCTTCAATGGTTGTGGCATCTATCAGGTGGTGCAGAAACTAGACATGTCAAGCAGGCTGAAGCAAGTGAATCAGCAGGGCTTTTATGATCCGCAAGCCAAAGAGAATAAAGTGTGGCATCAATTAATGCATGCTGAAAGTAGTTGCACAATAATCCACAAGATCATGAGCTGATTGCTTTGGAGAAGGAAGCCTATCATGAGTATTTTGCATACTCATAATATTCACATGAGTTTTTAAGCAAGAAAGCAAAAATTGCCTGGCTTAGGGATGTGATGGTAACTCTGCATCTCTTCATCGGACTATTAAGAAGCGAAGACTACAAAGTAATGTACATGCCATTCATGACATGCATGGAATTTACAAGAGTCTCCTGATCAGATTGTAACAGCTTTCTTAGAGTTTGTCAAGCTTGTTGTTAGTTAATGGAGGATAGATCAGTGTGAAGGAGGAGATTGTTCAATGTTCTTGTACTCTCTGTACGATTGCAGGCTATTCTTTCTGCTGATATAACTGATTCTGAAATCAAATGCAACATTTTCTATTCATGGGAAATACCCCAGGTCCTGATGATTTTGTCTCACTTTCTACAGGGACAATTGGAGTATTGTTGGTCAAGATGTGACTAGTGCAGTGAAGCAATGTCTACAACAAGGCAGCTTTTGAGGCAGTTGAACACTACATTCATTACTTTGATTCCTAAGGTGGCTTGCCCTTAGGATGTTTCCCAACTTCCGGCCAATTTCATGTTGTAATGTGGATCTACAAATGCATTTCCAAGGTTCTTTGCAATAGACTTAAGCAAGTCCTCCCTCATATCATAGCAGCAAATCAGTGTGCTTTTGTTCATGGCTGAATATTATCAATAATATTCTTCTTTGTCAAATATGGTCAGATTATGGAAGGAGCTCAGTGAGACCAAGTTGCTTGGTCAAGCTATAATTTGTGCAAGGCTTATGATACAGTTATTGGCTTTTTTGCAGGAACTTCTAACCACACTAGGTTTCCCTCATGAATTTCATCTCTATGCAATGTGTGTCTCTACTCCTAAGTTTTCTTTGATCCTTAAGGCACCTCATGGCTTTCTCCTCCCAAAAGAGGCTAGCAAGGAGACCCACTTTCTCCTTTGTGTTTGTAGTTGTTATGGACTACCTTTCTAGGGTGATGCAAAATATGGTGTCGTCATACTATTATCAGTTTCATTCCTAGGTGTAGATCTAGTAACTCACCACCTGTGCTTTGCTATTGATCTTATTCTCTAGTAAAGGGGAGTTCGCGCTCTATGATGCTTTCATGGCTGCTTCTAAGGTGTTTTCAGAATCTGCTGGGCTCAAGCAAATATGCACGATCTGAAATTTATTTGCAATGGTGTTGATAGTGCTTTGCATAAGCTATTTGGGTAGAACAGAGTTTTATCAAGGGAAATGCCTTTTAAATCTTAGGTGTACCTATCTCTTCTAGACGGCTTGGATGTCAAGATTGTGATGGTTTTGGTGAAGAAAATGACAAACAAGGATTAGATGTGGAGCTCTAGGCATATTTCCTTTGCTGGTAGGGTTCAACTGATTAATTTTGTGCTAATGACTATACACTTGTATTTGGCTAGTTTTTGTGTTACCTCAGCTGTTGTCCATAGTATTGAGAGAGTGTGTCGAGCTTTATATAGGCAGGGAGCGTTTCTTACAAAGCATGTGCAGTTTAGATGGAGGAAGTGTGTCAGCCTCTTCAAGGAGGTGGTTTAGGTATTAAATACTAACTTGTGGAAATTTCTTGTAATATTGCACGAGATGTATGGGCAAAGCACACAAGAAAGATACATTGTGGATTAGATGGGTGTCTGTCTATATTAAGGATCACGATGGTGGTCTTACAAGCATCAGTGGATTGTAGTTGGTCTGGTGGAAAATATGTGAATGAAGGATCAGATAGTTGTGTAAGGTATGAAAGCTGAAATCATGAATATGTTGGATTTTTCTGTGTCTAAATTGTACAAGCTCTGGATAGCCAACATGAGAAGGTTCCATGGTGTGCTTTTATATGGAATAGGCTGACCTATACCTAAGCATCGGTTTATAGCCTGGTTGGTCATGAAGCACTACTACAAAAATATCATTTTTCAACACTTTTAGGCCATTCTCACACACATAGCATATGTGTCTAAAATTTGGGTGTGACTGATTTCGACGCACTATAGGGCACTATTTTTGTTGAAAATCTCATCACTTTTTCATAAAGTGTTGAGACTTTGGACACAAAAAAGTATTGAGCTTTTCAACACATTTTGGACACAAAAAGTGTTGAGATTTTCAACATATTTAAGTGTGATACTTCAACACTTTTTTTGGTGATGAGACTTTCAACACTTTTAGTGTTTATGACTTTCGACAAAATTTTTTAACACGGAAAGTGTTGAGATTTTCAACACTTTTTAATGTTGAGACTTTCAACACATTTTTTGACCACCAAAAAGTGTTGAGATTTCAACTCATTATAAGTGATGAAACTCCTTAACACTTTTTTTCGTGTGTTGATAATGATAACTTTCTATGGGTAGCCCATACATCCCTTTCAATTATCAATTTTTTAATAGCTACTACTACATTAACCAACATAGGAATAATGATAGATAAAAACATGATAATAACACTTAATATATATCTATATACAATAAATTATTATTATTATAAATAAAATACTATATTCCAATAGTCAAGTGATTATATATATAATATATATTATATATATATATATATATATATATATATATATATATATTAATATAATATAATATATATTATATATATAACAAGTGTGTTGTACAAAATTAATCAACAACTAGAATATAAAATTGTTCCACAAGTAAGTTTTTAAAGAAGTTTTAGTATCGAAAAAAAACTACACACTAGTAATTAATATTTAAGTCCCTTGAAGCTAAGCTTGCTTGATAGAAATACTCCAAGCTCATTCAAACGATTTGTTGTAGAGCATCTCTAGTCCCAACATTTCCCTCATATCACAAGAATCAGTTGTGACCTTGTAAAAAATAATATAAGTAAGGTCAAAATATGAAAATTTAAGAATATAAATCACATTTATAATCAACTCAAATTTATATAAAGTGGAGAACAACTCAAAACTGGAGCAAGCAATTTTACTTTGGGGGTGTACTAACCAGCACCACTCGGACTCTTATGGGAAATCAATATTGTAAATTTTTTGTGCATTCACATCAGAAATTCTTCCATCACTTGAGCAGTTTCAAAATGCACCTCTTAGGATGGATTTTTATTTGGGTAAGGCTGTCAATTTTAAGGAAGTGTATTTTGCAAAGGCAGGCTGTTTGTAATGATGTGAATTGTGGAACTTATTCTGGAGCCTCTGTTGAAGATTTGGTAGGGGAAATGATTGGGTCTTTGGGAGGAAAAAAGCATGTGTGTCGAATTGTGGACAGTGCGGTTGGTCTGGGTGGGAGTATGATCGGGCTATTAATTCTTTGGTCGATTAGTAGGCTGCTAGTTCGTACCCTTTGTGCAGGCCACCTGCTCAGGGTCTTTGAAGTAAATACGGATGCGGCGTGGGATAGAGTGACTATGTTGGTTTTGGATCTGTTCTACGGGATAGTGAAGGTGTTTGTGCTCCTGGCTTTGTCGATAAATGGGCTGGAGGAGAAGTGAATGCGACTGAGTTCATGAAAGGGGTGCAACCAAGATGCAACACACACCGAGGCCTATTTTCTACTACCTTGCTTCTAAACCTGGGCGGATGAGCGTACGCAAGGCAGTATAGGAGCTGCAGCACCACCAAAGCTCTTCCAGGAACGAAGCAGCAACCAGTACCGTAGTGTTGCAGGTCAGGCAGGGTAGCTGAGCGTGGAGGGGGCGCCAACAGCAGTAGCACAGACAAGTGAAAAGTAAAGAATTCCAAAAGAAAAGAAGGTGTCAACAGGGAAAAGAGGGATCAAGAGATCGAGCTGGATGATATGGAAATAGAAGTGGTTGTTCTGTCACAGAAATAAACGCAAGAAAGCGACGCTAACTATTAATGGGTAAGCTATAGTCTAGAGGAGTGTGCAGCCCCATCATATCATCTGCTCTATTACATTTGGTTCAACATTGGGGGGAGGTGGGGGGGGCTCATTGCTCATTGACTCTTCACGCGCTGACAATGAAATATCCAGTTTCTCTATATCCTTATAAAACCATGAAATAATATGACCTCCTACGTCATCAATAATACCATTTACTCAGCTTGCACTTATTACAAGGGTGATCCCTAGGTCTTAAATCAATCCAACTAACGTCCATGTCATAAGAAAAATGTCTATTTTAAAAAAGAAAAGAATACACGAAAAAATTACGTTATTAAATTTATCTATTAATGATAAGAAAGGGAGCACTCCTTAAATATTTTTTTGTATATTAACTTACTGTTGGTTAGTCTACTTGTTAGACTATCTCAAGTATTTTAGTCTGTATTAGTTGTGTTTCTTTAGCAAAATTTCATGGAATAAAGTGCCTAAAAAACGACCTGCCATGAATCAAATTCTAGCCAACTAATTGTAAAATATATAACGTCTTTTAATAACATTAGCTAATGACTGCAAACTAAGTAGCGCAAAAAAAATCACATCATGTACCAACATTTACGCTATTTATAATATCGCATAAAAACAAGCTGGTAATTCTGAAAATGTAGATGAAACTAATGTATGCTAAGAATGTGAACAAGTAGAAAATGGATGTTTGGATAATGATGTTAATGGGCAAAATGATCAACCAAAACAAAACATCGACCAAAATACGAATCCTATTAACCACACTAATTAGCAAAATGAGCCACCTATTTCATTGATATATATGATCCCAGAAATGGATGCCGACTTGATTCACTAATGATTGATATATTGGTAGTAGTGGTCCTAAAAGAGACTTGACAATAGTTAAAGGTCCTAAAGAAAACTCACTCGAAGATTTTCTTTTGATTTTTATACACGAATTTTGCCTAATGGTGAAACTTGTGATAGAGATTGGCTTGTTTACTCAAAGCTTGACAAGTTTTTGTTTTCTTGCAAGTTATTCAAAACTGGTTGGGTACATTTAGTACTAAGACTTAAAGAACATGAAAAAGTGTTCATCATGTCTTAAGATGGCAACTTGGTGTGAACTTCACTTCGATTACAACTAAATGAGCAATTGAAAAACATGCTCAAGAGCAGTATATAATGAGAAGAGTACTGGAGAGCTGTAATCTTGAAAAATTAAATGGCCTTCCACGGTGCAACAACAGACTCAACTACTACATTTCAAATAGAACAAAACGCATTAACTCAATTATAATAATCACATACAAACTCAATACTGTTTTTAATTCCAAATAATGAGACTACATGCATGACTTTGATGATTATGATTTATGATAATGATCAACAAACAGTATTAGAATCAATTCAACATGATATGACGCAAAAGAGGAGTCAAAGACATCGCAAACCCTAAAAATAAACATCGCAATTAAACCATAATTGAAAGAAAAAAATGGAACAAATAAGAACATTGCAAATTAAGCCAGAATTGAAAAAAAAAATGGAACAAGTTAAAACATCGCAAACTTTAAAACAAACAAACTCGAATTCAAAACAATTGAGAGCAATTGTAGTGATGAAATAATTGAGAGCAACAATTAACCAACTAGTGAAAAGAGGGATACCTGATTTGATCGAGCGAGAGCGACAATTGAGCAGCGCAATTGAACTGAAAATGTGAACTGCGTGGCAATTGAATGGGCAATAATTGAACTGAAACCAAGAATTAACGACAAATAGCAGCGTAGTTGGGCGAGAACGGCCCTAAACGGTGAACTGAAACCGTACTTGAAACCGTGAGCAGCGCAGTTAGCGATCAATTGAGCAGCCCTAAACCGTAAACGTGACTGAGGTTTTAGAATTCGATAGATGTAATTTAGGTACTCGTATATTTTGAGTATTATTTTTGTTTTTTTAGAGTGAGGATATTAATTAAGAGTGTGGGCTTTGAGAATAATGTACTTCGTTCGTTTTTAATAAGTGTCTCACTTTTATTTTGGGATGTTTCATAATAAATGTCTTACTTTCATTTCCTTCCTTTTTGGGTGAGGACCACAACTAAAATACTAATTCTTTTCTCTTTAGGTGGGGATCAAAAATAAATATCTATTTTTCTACACGTACTTTATTAAAATATTTATCAATATATCTACTTTAATCCTTTTTCCTATTTTTTGGCCCCACCCTCACTCCTCATCACCCAACCAAAATTTGCCTCAAATACCACGATTGGAAGAGTGGGCACTTATTAAGAAACGGAGGAAGGTATATAGTACTCCGTAATTGTTAAGCGGTTATCTATCTTTTAAGAGAGTATTATTAGTGGGTTTTTCATAGTTTTTCTTTTTGGATAGATTATCCTACTTAATTAATTTGGTTTTTAAAAAAATTTACTGAAAATTTGGGCGCCTAGCAATTTTTTTGGAATCGGTTTAAATCAATAAATTAGACAATTTCTCAACACTTTTTTGTGATGATGTTATTTCAATACTAAATGTGTTGAGGTTTGTGTCAAAAAAACTTGGGCACGTAGCAATTTTTGGAATGGCGGTCTAAATCAAAAAACTAAACAATTTCTCAGCACCTTTTTGTGATGTGTCATTTCAACACTAAAATGTGTTGAGGTTGTGTAAAAAAACACCGGAAATTATTTTTTCTCAACACTTATCACTTGTGTTGACATCAATGTGTCTAAAAATGCCTCTTTTGTAGTAGTGGGACAGACTTAAAACCAAAGCTAGGCTGCAACATATTGGTATTGCTGCTTGATGACATTTGTATCTTGTGTCAATTGTAAGTAAACTTTGCCTCATCTGTTTTTGACTGTCCGAAAATTCAACCGTTATGGGAGAAATTAAACATTGGCTTCCTGGTTGGTTAGTGCTTCTTATGTTGCAAAGCCTCCGAAAGGTGCCGAGAAGCAGAGGTTCAACTTCCAAAAGTATTTTTGTTATGCAATCATGAATGCAACTGTTTATATGACTTGGAAAGCCCAAAATGCTATGTTTTGGTCAAATTCTGTTTTAGACTGTAATATTCTTTTTAAACATGTTCATGATTTGGTGTTAGGAAGGGTTAGGGAGGTGCTCCCTTCTAAGCTTTCTAGGAAAGGCTCGATGGTTTGATCAGATTTCTGCTTGTAATTAGAGTTGTTATGGCCTTGGTAACTTAAGGGGTGCCGACCTAGTTGGGAAGTCTTGATTACCTAGGTTGATTAGGGTGTAATGTTTTTTGGTGCTTAATGGACATTTATTTTTACCGAGCAAATTTTTTTTTATACATTGATTATTTGTCGTCTTATCATTATAATCATTATTCTCATTAAATCCTTTTCAAAACAATTTATCTTATTGACTAAAATGATTTTTTTTAAAACTAGTATCGAAAACTTTTTAATGGGAAACAAAAACGAAAACAATATTATCAAGAACATTGCCAAAGTGATACTACAATATAAAGGATGCCATTTATCTAAAAATTTTGCTAAAGTGGACAATTATCATCTTAAAYTTGAAATTAAGAAAAGAGGCATCTTGTCCTTTTCTATATACAGAAGGTCTAGATGAGCAAATCCAAATATCCAATTAAGAACTTTGTACATTGAAATGGACAACATGACTTAAAATTAAGAAAAAATAATCGAAATTTAGTGAGAGGATATTCAAGAGACATAATTAACGAGTGAAATTGTAACTAATAGAAGATGAAATGAAAAAAGATTCGAGAAATTGAGAATTGGAGGAAGAGATAACACTTGGCAATTAGTATGAGAAAGCAAAGAAGAAGAAATTAAAGGAAAGAAGGGGTCATGTGTCACATATATGTTTAGGTAAAAGTTTTAATATACTTAGTATAGACGTTATAGAAATAAAGATCATCAATGATCATGATATGTATTCATATAAAAATATCTTAGAATAAAATATCTTAGCCATATAATGTGAATGTAGAGAATAAAATATGTTAATGTGTATGTTTCATAGACTATCTTACACTAATTGCTTGTACATAAGTATTGGCTATATTAATCATCATAACATAGAATAAAAGTATGATATAGAATATCATGATGAGCAAAATATGTCAAAATATGTCAGCGATATAATTTGCAAGTATATTGTCGTGTGATTAATTTGCAAGTATAATTTGATCCCGTGATTTTGTCAAGATATTGTTCATRGTGACATATAATTATAGAGTATAATTTATATAGGGATAATTAATTATAATTTAAAAAGTCATAGCATATTTAAAATATTTTGCAAAATCATACAAATGATCAGTCAAGATAGTTTCAAAATATTTTAAGGAAAATATAGTTAGTTGAATTTTTAAAAATAGTAGAAATTTATATTTTCAGGATATTTTAAAGCACAAAATATATTTAATTTTGAAAATATCGCATAGGAAAAATGGGCGGGAAAACAGTGAACGACAATGTGACACGTGTCAGCATAGAGTGAGAGCCGACTACGCTTTAGTAGATTTATTGATTTTTTGTATTTTCAATTTTTTTCCACTCCCTCCAATTATTTATGGCRTATGCATTTACTATTCGGGGGAAAAATTAAGATTAATGTATTATAATGAGAGTGAGTTAGAAGTAGAAATAGA
The DNA here is from genome assembly GCA_008642245.1 of Bassia scoparia. Classification (NCBI taxonomy): domain Eukaryota; kingdom Viridiplantae; phylum Streptophyta; class Magnoliopsida; order Caryophyllales; family Amaranthaceae; genus Bassia; species Bassia scoparia. The sequence goes on along the minus strand of SNQN01000039.1, from coordinate 22,877 downwards.
TTGGAGAGTGTGTGTGAAAAGGTGAAAASTGAGGAAAGTAATGGAAAGTGAGATTAAAAAGAAAAAATATACTAGAGAGAGGGTGTTCCGAAATGAAATGTATCACAATGTAGAAAATATTAAAAATCGGACCAATGAAAAATTGTACAAAACATTAAAAGTCTGGAAGATTTTTTTTTTCAAATGGATTAGAATTTGTATTTTATTATATAATTCTAATACTCCCTCCGTTCCCTTTTGTTTGTCCTATTTCCCAAAATGGAATTCCTAGACGTTAGTCTTGTTTAGAATATTTTCTATTTTTAACTNTTATTGCTCTCCTCGAGACAAAGGTGAAACCTGGTAAAATGGGATCCCTTTATCTCAATTTGTTTCCTGGTTGGTGTTTTACTTCCAATTCCGTAATAATGCATAGCTCTGGTAGAATTGTAATTGCATGGAACCCTTTGTGCTTTGATGTGGCTATTCTTGAAATGCATCCCTAGTGGATTTTGTGCACAGATAAACCAAAAAGTGGTGTTGTAGCTTTCTTTTGCGCTATTGTTTATGCCTATAATGATAGGGATCAAAGAGAAGCTTTGTGGGATGATATGAAGAGGACCAGTTAAAAGCTTCGAGGACCATGGGTGCTCATGGGGGACTTGAATTGTGTTCTTGACGTCGATGAGAGGATTGGATCAAATGTTAAATAGTCTGAGATGCATTTAGTGAGATCTTGTATGGAGTCTTGTGGCCTTTTTGATGCCCCTAGCTCTGGTCATTTCTTTACTTGGAGTAATAAACAGGCAGGGTGTGATAGAGTTTAATTTGTTGCAAGCTTGACAGGGTTATGCTTAATGAAGACTGGATCAATGCCTTCCCTTCTACTTCTATTGTATTTTTGAATGAAAATGTTTCTGATCTTTGTCCTTCTGTGTTGAGGGTCAGGGAGACTTTGCAAGGCAAGAAACCTTTCAAATATTTTCGAATGTGGTCCACTGCTAAAGACTTTCCTGACATGCTTTCTACTTGGTAGAGTGTTGCTTCAAGTGGTTGTGGCATCTATCAGGTGGTGCAGAAACTTAGACATGTCAAAGCAGGCTTGAAGCAAGTGAATCYGCAGGGCTTTTATGATCCGCAAGCCAAAGAGAATAAAMTGTGGCATCAATTAATGCATGCTGAAAGTGAGTTGCACAATAATCCACAAGATCATGAGCTGATTGCTTTGGAGAAGGAAGCCTATCATGAGTATTTGCATACTCATAATATTCACATGAGTTTTTTAAGCAAGAAAGCAAAAATTGCCTGGCTTAGGGATGGTGATGGTAACTCTGCACTCTTTCATCGGWCTATTAAGAAGCGAAGACTACAAAGTAATGTACATGCCATTCATGACATGCATGGACATTTACAAGAGTCTCCTGATCAGATTGTAACAMCTTTCTTAGAGTATTGTCAAGCTTTGTTGGGTAGTTCAATGGAGGATAGAGTCAGTGTGAAGGAGGAGATTGTTCAATGTGGTCTTGTACTCTCTGATACGATGRAGGCTATTCTTTCTGCTGATTACACTGATTCTGAAATCAAATGTGCAACATTTTCTATTCATGGGGATAAAACCCCAGGTCCTGATGATTTTGGTTCTCACTTCTACAGGGACAATTGGAGTATTGTTGGTCAAGATGTGACTAGTGCAGTGAAGCAATGTCTACAACAAGGCAAGCTTTTGAGGCAGTTGAACACTACATTCATTACTTTGATTCCTAAGGTGGCTTGCCCTTAGGATGTTTCCCAATTCCGGCCAATTTCATGTTGTAATGTGATCTACAAATGCATTTCCAAGGTTCTTTGCAATAGACTTAAGCAAGTCCTCCCTCATATCATAGCAGCAAATCAGTGTGCTTTTGTTCATGGCTGATATATTATCAATAATATTCTTCTTTGTCAAGATATGGTCAGGCATTATGGAAGGAGCTCAGTGAGACCAAGTTGCTTGGTCAAGCTAGATTTGTGCAAGGCTTATGATACAGTTGATTGGGCTTTTTTGCAGGAACTTCTAACCCACCTAGGTTTCCCTATGAATTTCATCTCTCTTGTTATGCAATGTGTCTCTACTCCTAAGTTTTCTTTGATCCTTAATGGGACACCTCATGGCTTCTTCTCTCCCAAAAGAGGGCTCAGGCAAGGAGACCCACTTTCTCCTTTGTTGTTTGTAGTTGTTATGGACTACCTTTCTAGGGTGATGCAACATATGGTGTCTCATACTGATTATCAGTTTCATCCTAGGTGTAGACTCAGTAAACTCACCACCTGTGCTTTGCTTATGATCTTATTCTCTGTAGTAAAGGGGAGTTGCGCTCTATTGATGCTTTCATGGCTGCTTTCAAGGTGTTTTCAGAATCTGCTGGGCTCAAGGCAAATATGCACGAATCTGAAATTTATTGCAATGGTGTTGATAGTGCTTTGCATAAAGCTATTTTGGYTAGAACAGGTTTTATTCAAGGGAAAATGCCTTTTAAATACTTAGGTGTACCTATCTCTTCTAGACGGCTTGGTGTCAAGGATTGTGAGGTTTTGGTGAAGAAAATGACAACAAGGATTAGATGTTGGAGCTCTAGGCATATTTCCTTTGCTGGTAGGGTTCAACTGATTAATTTTGTGCTAATGACTATACACTTGTATTTGGCTCAGGTTTTTGTGTTACCTCAAGCTGTTGTCCATAGTATTGAGAGAGTGTGTCGAGCTTTATTATGGCAGGGGAGCTGTTTTCTTACAAAGGCATGTGCAGTTAGATGGGAGGAAGTGTGTCAGCCTCTTCAGGGAGGTGGTTTAGGTATTAAAAATACTAACTTGTGGAATTTCTGTAATATTGCACGAGATGTATGGGCAATAGCACACAAGAAAGATAACATGTGGATTAGATGGGTGAGTTCTGTCTATATTAAGGATCACGACTGGTGGTCTTACAAGCATCATGTGGATTGTAGTTGGGTCTGGWGGAAAATATGTGAATGAAGGATCAGATAGTTGTGTAAGGTATGAAAGCTGAAATCATGAATATGTTGGATTTTTCTGTGTCTAAATTGTACAAAGCTCTGGATAGCCAACATGAGAAGGTTCCATGGTGTGCTTTTATATGGAATAGGCTGACCATACCTAAGCATCGGTTTATTAAGCCTGGTTGTGTAAATGAGGCAACTCTACAAAGAAAATAGTCATTTTCAACACACTCTTTGGCCAATTTCATACAACACAATAGCTAATATTAGTCGTACTAAATTTGCGAACAAAATGTGACTGATTAATCGAACGCACTATAGGGCACTTATTTTTGTTGAAATCTCATCACTATTTTCCATAAAGGATTGTTCGAGAACTTATGGAACACACAAAAAGATATAGCTATCTTCAAACATTTTTTGGACACAAAACTTGTTGAGATTTTCAACAACTTTAAGTGTAGTTACTTTAACAACTTTTTTTGGAATCATGCTACGCTGGAAGATACCGTTATATTGAGTGTAGAGGACATAATTCACAACTTTTAGTGTTAGAGAACTCTTCCGAAAATTTAATTTAAACACGAAAAGTGTTGAGAATATAATTCAACCTATTTTAATGTGAAGACTAAATTCAAACAACATTTTTTGACAACCAAAAAAGTGTTGAGTATTATCTCAACTCAATTAATAACGTGATTGAACTCCACTTAACACTTTTTTTCGATGTAGTTGATAATAATGATAACTTCTATGGGCTAAGCCAATCAATCACCTTTTCAATTATCAAATTATTTTAAATAGCTATAACTACAATACACTGTTAACCAAACATAAGGAAAATGATAATCACAACATAGAATATAAACAACTGTATATAATATTAACTAATTAAATTATATTAATTAATAAATAAAATCATATAATTCTCAATTACAGTCAACGATGTAATATATATTATAACTACATATATATGAATATAATATTATATATATAATATATATATATATATAATAATATATATATATATATATATATATATATATAATATAATATAATATATATAACAAGTGTATGTAACAAATTAATCACAACAAATAGAATATTTCAATTGTTCAAACCACAATGGTAAAGTTATTATTTAAAAGAAGTTTTATAAGTTACGAAAAAAAAAACTACACACTAGAAATATAATAATTTAAGGTCCCTTTGAAAGCTAAGCTTGCTATGATAAGAAATCTCCAAGCTCATATCAAAAGATATTTTTGAATCAGAGCATCTCTGTCCCCAACAATTATTCACCAATCATTCACAAGAATCATTGATGTACCTTGTTAAAAATAAATTAAGTAAGGTCAACATAATGAAAAAATTTAAGAATAATAATCACATTTATAATAATCAACTCAAATTTAATATAAAGTGAGAAGGAACAACTCAAACTTGGAAGCTAAGCAATTCATATTACATTTTAGAGTAGAGGTGTATCTAACACGCAACCACTCGGACTCGTCTGAGGGAAACATCAACTATTGTAAAATTTTGTATCACATCAGAAATTTCTATAAATCCATCACTTAGAGCAGTAAATACAAAAAGCACCTCTAGAGATGGATTTTAATATTTGAAGGATAAGGCATATGATCAATATTTAGGCATGTATTTTGCAAAATGGCAGCGCTGGTATTAATGATGTAGAATTGGTGGAACTAATATTACTGGTTAAATAATTTATGGGGGGGTTATATATTTTTTTTTTTTTAATAATTTTTTTTATGGAGACCAATCTGTTGGAGAGATTTGGTCTAGGTGGAAATGATGGTACCTTATGAGAGAGGAAACAGAAGCAATAGTGGCCTCGCACATTGTGGACAGATGCAAGGAGTTGGTCTGGGGTGGCGTATGATCGAGGCTATAATATTCTTGTCATTTAGGTCGAGTTAGTATTTCTTGCTAGTTCGTACCTTGTGGTAGTAGGCAGGCCCCTGCAATGCAGGGGTCTTATGACGTTAAAAATACGGAATTGACAGGGTGGCCATAGATTTAGAAGTGAGCTATGATTGGTTTTGGATCTGTTCATACGGGTTAGTGACAAGGTGTTGTTGCAATCCTGGTCTTTGTACGGATATAAATAGGCTGGAGGAGAATGTGAATGCGACTGAGGATTATGAAAGGAGAGGCCAACCAAAGATGCAACACAGCACCGAGGGCCATATATTTTGCTTAATAACCTTAGGCTATCTAAAACCTGAGGGGCAGCAGGGATCACGCAAAGGGCAGTATAGGACGCAGCAGCAGCCAACTCAAGCTACTTACGAGGAGCAGCACCAGTACCGTAGTGTTGCAGGTCAGGCACAGGTGGTAGCTGCAGCCGTGGGGAGAAGCCACAAGCAAAGTAAGATAGGACCAAGGTGAAAGGGTGGAAAAGAATCCCAAAGAAGAAAGGGGAAAAGTTCAAACAGGAAAGAAGGGATCAGAGATGAGACTGGATGATATGGAAATAGAAGTGGTGTGTATACTAGGTCAAGAATAAACGCAAGAAAGCGACGCATAACTATATAATGGAGTAGCAATTACTAGATGGAAGTCTGTGGAGGCCCACCATATCATCGCGCTCTAATTTAATTTTGATTCACATTGGGGGGGGGAGGGGAGGGGGGGCTCTTGCTCATTGAAACTCTTACCGCGTACAAATGAAAAAAAAAAATAATATCCAGTTTCTTGTAAATCTTTATAAACCATGAATTAATATGACTCAACATACAAAAGATCATCAAATAATAAGCATATTACTAGCTAGCACTTATTAACAGAGGGGAACCATAGGTCTTAATCAATCCCACTAACGTCACAATGTCTATAAGAAAATGTCATATTTTAACAAAGAAAACAGAAAAAGAATATTACGTTATTAATTATTATCTCTAATAATGATAGAGAAGGGAGGCACTCATTAAATATTTTTTTGTAATAATTAACTTACTGTTGGTATAAGATCTATTGTTAGATATAATCTAATATTTTACTTGTTAATTATGTTAATGAGTGTTCATTTAGAAAATTCAATGGATAGTGCTAAGAACACTGCATGAATCAAATTCATAGAACCAACTAATTAGTAAAATATAATATATATTTATAAATTGCTTAATGACTGACAAACTAAGTAAGCGACAAAAAAAATCCACATACTTATTGTGCCAAAATTTACGCTATTTATATAATATTCAGCATATAAAACAACAGCTATAGTAATTCTGAATATGTAGATGAAACTATGGTATATGCTAAAGAATGATTGAACCAGTGAAATGAGGATAGTTTTGAAGATATGATGTTAATGAGATGACGGAAATGATAAACCAACAAAAACAATCTATACCACTGACAAAATGCCAACCTATATTAACCATAATATGCATGGCCATATATTAAATGAATAATAATATCCCAGGAAGTATGAGAGTATGCTTGAATATCAATAAATGCATTGTAATATTGAGTAGAGTCAGTGGTCTAAAAGAGACATTGACAATAGTTAAGGTCCTGAAAAAATCACTCGAAGATTTTCTATTTGATTTTTATACACGAATTTGCCTAATGGTGAACAACTTGTTGATAGAGATTGGTGTTTTAAAGAAGCTTGACAAAGTTTTTTTGTTTTTCTTGACAGTTTTTCAACTGGTTGCGGTACATTTTACGTAACTAGACTTACAGAACATGAAAAAGTGTTCATCATGTTCTAAGTATGGCAATTGTGTGTGAACTTTCGAACTTCGATTAAACTAAATGAGACAATTGAAAACAATGCTCAGAGAGTTATAAATGAGAAGTAGTACTGGGAAAGGCTGTAATCTTGAAAAGTTATATTAAGAGGCCTATCCACGAGTGCAACAGACTCAACTACGTACATTTTCAAATAGAACAAACGCATTAACTCATTATAGATAATATCAAACTCAAATACTGTTCTTTTAATTTCCAAATATGAGACTACAATGCATGTTTGATGATTTGATTTATGATAAGATCAACAACAGTATTAGAATTACAATTCAACATGTATGACGCAAAAAGAGGAGTCAAAAGACATCGCAAACCCTAAAAATAAACATGAAATTAAACCATATTGAAAGAAAAAAATGGACACAATTTAATCGAAGTTGCAAATTAAGCGCAGAATTAAAAGAAAAATGGACAAGTTAAGAACATCGAAACTTTAAAAAACAAACTCGAATTCAAAACATTGAGAGCAATTGTAGTGTGAATTAATTGAGAGCAACAATTGAACACTAGTGAAAAGAGGCGATACTGATTTGATTCGAGGATGCCGGACAATTAGCAGCGCAATTGAACTGATGTTGAACTGCGTCGGAATTAGACTGGGCAATAATTGAACTGAAACAAGGACTTAACGACAAATTAGCAGCGTTAGTTGGAGCGAGAAGCCCTAACGGTGACTGAAACCGTAACTGAAACGTGGCGTACGGCAGTTTAGCGATCATTGAGCCGGCCTTAACCGTTGAACGGTTGACTGAGGTTTTGAATTGATAGATGTAATTAGGTACTCTTCATATTTTGAGTATTATTTTGTTTTTTAGAGTTTAGGAATTATTAATTAAGAGGTGGGCTTTTGTAGATACTGTAGTTCGTTCGTTTCTTAATAGTGTCTCACTTTTATTTTGGGATGGTTTCATATAATTGTCCTTACTTTATTTCTTTCTTCCTTTGGGGTGAGGACCACAACTAAAAGTAGCTAATTTCTTTTCTCTTTTAGGTGGGGATCAAAAATAAATACTATTTTTTTCTACACGTACTTTATTAAAATATTTATCAATATATCTACTTTAATCCTTTTTCCTTTTTTTGGCCGCGAACCCTTCATCTCATCACCCAACCAAATTTGCTCAAATACCCAGATGGAAGTGAGGCACTTATTGAAACGGAGGAAAGGTATATAGTACTCCGTAATTTGTTAAGCGGTTTATCTATCTTTTAAGAGAGTTTATTCAGTGGGTTTTTCATAGTTTTTTCTTTTTTGGAATAGATTATCCTACTTTAATTAATTTGGTTTTTTAAAAACAATTTACTGGAAAATTTGGGCCTAGCATTTTTTTTGGAATAGCGGTTTAAATTCAATAAATTAGACAACTTTCTCAACTTTTGTTGTGGATGTGTTATTTCAATACTAAAATGTGTTTGAGGTTTGTGTCAAAAAAACTATGGGCAGTAGCATTTTTGGAATGGCGGTCTAAATCAAAAAAACTTAAACAATTTCTCAGCACCTTTTTGTTGATGGTTGTATTTTCAACATAAAAAGGTGTTGAGGTTTGTGTAAAAAAACGGGAATTATTTTTTCGTCCAACACTTATCACTTGTGTTGACATCAATGTGTTCTAAAAATGCCCTTTTTGTAGTTAGTGGGGAGACTTAAAACCAAAGCTAGGCTGCAACATATTGGTATTGCTGCTGATGAATTTGATTATTTGTGTCAAGTTGAAGTGAAACTTTGCCTCATCTGTTTTTTACTGTCCGAAAATTCAACCGTTATGGGAGAAATTGAAACATTGGCTTCCTGGTTGGTTTAGTGCTTCTTATGTGCAAAGCCTCCGAAGGTGCGCGAGAAGCAGAGGTTCAACTTTCCAGAATATATTTTGTTATGCCAATCTGAATGCAACTGTTTATATGATTGGAAGCCAAATGCTATGTTTGGTCAATTCTGTTTTAGACTGTAATATTCTTTTTAACATGTTCTTGATTTGTGTTAGGAGGGTTAGGGGGTGCTCCCTTCTAAGCTTTCTAGGAAAGGCTCGATGGTTTGATCAGATTTCTGCTTGTAATTAGAGTTGTTTGGCCTTGGTAACTAAGGGTGCCGCCTAGTTGGGAGTCTTGATTACCTAGGTTGATTAGGTGTAATGTTTTTTGGTGCTTAATGGAATTTATTTTTACCGAGCAAATTTTTTTTTATACATTGATTATTTGTCGTCTTATCATTATAATATTATTCTCATTAAATCCTTTTTCAAAACAATTTATCTTATTGACCTAAATGATATTTTTTTAAACTGTATCGAAACTTTTTAATGGGAAACAAAACGAAAAACAATATTATCAAGAAACTTGCAAAGTGATACTACAATATAAAGGATGCATTTATCTAAAAATTTTGCTAAAAGTGGACAATTATCATCTTAAAGTTGAAATTAAGAAAAGAGGCAATCTTGTCCTTTTCTATATACAGAAGGTCTAGATGGAGCAAATCCAATATCCAATTAGAACTTTGTACATTGAAATGGACACATGACTTATAATTAAGAAAAATAATCGAAATTTAGTGAGAGGATAATTCAAGAGACATAATTACGAGTGAAATTGTAACTAATAGAAGATGAAATGAAAAAAGATTCGAGAAATTGAGAATGGAGGAAGAGATAACACTTGGCAATTGGTATGAGAAGCAAGAAGAAGAAATTAAAGGAAAGAAGGGGTCATGTGTCACATATATGTTTAGTAAAAGTTTTAATATACTTAGTATAGACGTTATTAGAAATAAAGATCATCAATGATCATGATATGTATTCATATAAAAATATCTTAGAATAAAATATCTTGCCATATAATGTGAATGTAGAGAATAAAATATGTTAATGTGTATGTTTCATAGACTATCTTACACTAATTGCTTGTACATAAGTATTGGCTATATTAATCATCATGACATAGATAAAGTATGATATAGAATATCATGATGAGCAAAATATGTCAAATATGTCAGCGATATATTGCAAGTATATTGTCGTGTGATTTAATTTGCAAGTATAATTTTGATCCCGTGATTTTGTCAAGATATTGTTCATTGTGACATATAATTATAGAGTATAATTTATATAGGATATTATTATATTTAAAAGTCATAGCATATTTAAAATATTTTGCAAAATCATACAATGATCAGTCAAGATAGTTTCAAAATATTTTAGGAAAATATAGTTAGTTGATTTTTAAAATAGTAGAATTTTATATTTTCAGGATATTTTAAAGCACAAATATATTTAATTTTGAAAATATCGCATAGGAAAATGGGGGAAAACAGTGAACGCAATGTGACACGTGTCAGCATAGAGTGAGAGCCACTACGCTTTAGTAGATTTATTGATTTTTTGTATTTTCAATTTTTCCACTCCCTCCAATTATTTATGGCCTATGCATTTACTATTCTGGGAAAAATTAAGATTAATGTATTATATGAGAGTGAGTTGAAGTGAAATAGATTGGAGAGTGTGTTGTGAAAAGGTGAAACTGAGAAAGTAATGGAAGTGAGATTAAAAAGAAAAAATATACTAGAGAGAGGGTGTTCCGAAATGAAATGTATCACAATGTAGAAATATTAAAAATCGGACCAATGAAAAATTGTACAAAACATTAAAAGTCTGGAAGATTTTTTTTTTTCAAATGGATTGAATTTGTATTTTTATTATAATTTAATACTCCTCCGTCCCTTTTGTTTGTCTTATTTCCAAATGGAATTCCTAGACGTTAGTCTTGTTTAGATATTTTCTATTTTAACTTCAATTTAATCCACCTTTTGCATGGTAAATGAGCTATATTTATCGTATCTCTCATTATATTTATAATAAAAGTTTTAACCAATATCTAGATTCTCCCAACATTCACTTTAATTTCTAACAAAAGATTTATTACATTTCCTCATTTACTAAGACTCTTATTAAATTAACATGTTTATTAGTTAAAGAATCATTTTTCTTAATTCTCTCCATGATTGCCTAACAATCAAACAAAAGGGATATGAATGGAGTAATTATTTTTCGATTTTAATATTAATATTTTATTTTTAAAAATGTTTTTTTTTAATTTTCAAATTTCTTTGTACTTTTCTTAGATAATATTCTTTTTTGAAAATTTTTTTCATTTTTTGAAAATTATTTTTTTCATTATTTTAGAAAATTCATATTTTAAAAAATTGTTTTCTGATTTTCAAAATGATCTCATATTTTTATAATTATTTTAAGAATTTTAAACTCTATTTTTTTCTTAATTTCAAAATTATTTTCAGATTTGCAAAATTGTTTTCAAATTTTTTAAATTCTTTACCTTTTCAAAATTATTTTATTAGATTTTTATACTTGTGATTATTTCCATACAGTCTTTTCCATGTTTTCCTTTATTCACTTACCATATTTTTGTTGTTCTCTTGCATTTTTGTCTTAATCGTTTTGCATTTTTAAGTTATTTCTTGTTGTAGCAAGTAATTTGGGATGATGACGTGTCTTGGCTACAATATTTCCCTAGCTTCTGGGTTGAGAGAGGAGGTGGAGGCTTCCTTCAATGCTCCTCGGGAGAGCTGACTTCTCATTGGACAAATGTTCGAGTCTGGGTACTCCGGTCTCCTGGTCAACGCTTGTTTACTTCTTGCTCTAGCACCTGATCAAGTTAGCCTGACACCTGCACAAAGGCGATAATTCTATTTGGATTATATCCCTCCGATGCTTAAGTAAGTACGGATTTAAGGGAATTAAAGTGCTAGGCTAGTTAGGAGAGAAGTAGGAGAGTTGAGCTCTCAAGTTGTTGGAAGTTGGATGCAATTAATGCTAGCTAGGAGAATGTAGGTGTCATAAATGTGGTTTTCTGGGGTATTTATAGACAATCCCTCAAAACCAAGTCAACCCTTGGATGTATGACACTTGTTGACCATCCTTGTGTTCCTTACTACTGTTTCAGTGTAGGAACGTCAGTTTTCTGTCCCGTTTCGGRCCAGAGTAATTTAATCAGTAGCGCTTGCCACGTGGATCACTTTGATCCAATATTTGAAGGACACGTYGGCAAGGATTTCCTGTGCCACATCAATTCTCTTACCATATGTTAAGTTATCCCCTTCCATATTTTTCATCTTATTATTGTCGAAAACTAAAATAAATTTTATGACATGGATCTAAAAAAATAATAAAAAGCAATTGAACCAGCTGAACCTGTTAAAAAAATATATGGTTGAACCGGCCGTGTAGATAGCTATATCTGTCCCCGCCCTCTCTTTGATGAGATCGTACTATGTCTATCGTCAATTAATCCTGATTTCTTAAAAGGCCTAGCGTTGCATAAAATAACCTTTGACCAATTTTTTGATCAAACCTATTTTTTACCCTTTTACCTTTTTTACTTAAGCCTAACTAAATCGTTAACTTACTACCCAAATCCTACGTAAACCCAGTGAGAGTGAGGGATAGCTCAAGTGGTTTAAGCTTTCCTCCCGGTTCCAAGAGATCCTCGGATCGATACTCACCCCAGCCCTTGAGGCTTTCTTAATATCGAAAAAAAGCCTACCATTAAGTCAACCCACTAAAGCCCATGCATAACCATGCAAAAGGCAAAACCCAAAAGCCATATAACCCACACAAACCTAGGGGTGAAAGTTCGATTTATGGTTTGGTTTATAGCCGAAACCGAAACCGAAACCAAATCAAACTATTATTGAAACCAAACCAAATTAATTCGGTTTTTTTTATTTATAATCAAACCAAACCATATTTAATGTGGCACGCAAAATCTATATGCCACGTGTAGCTAGTGCGTATCTGGTTTGGCATGTGAGTCCAACATGGCAAAGGCCTCGTAGCCACGTGTCGATACATTATCCAGCCACGTGTCAAAAGTCAAGTGATATATTGACTAAACAAGTTCAACAGAAACAGATCYAACGACGTAAAACAAACTGCTCAAACGAGTAAAATAGATGAATCAACACCTAAGATGGTGACAAATGTCTCCCATCCAGGCTCTCATGGGACAAGGCAAATGCCTATAAATACCCCATGAGAGACCTCATTTTGGGTGAGAAAAGAAAAAAAAAAAAAGAAGAGGAAAGGTCAGTTGGGCTTGGAAATTTGGACCCAAAAGAAGGGCTTTAAGGCCATTGGACCAACCTGCAACCCAGGTTCCCTAAGAAGGGCTATATCATGGATACAAATCTCAAGACTATGGATACAACTCCCCAAGAAATTCAGATACCATGCTAGAGTCACACACTTTTCCTAAGGAAAAGGGTCGAAATTCGAGGAAAATGAACTAGCTCGAATTCCACTCCAAGCAAGGATATAATCAAACCCTCGCACCAAACCAAATTTTGGGAGCGTTTGAGGGCAAATGATGTGGCATGCAAAAATTATATCGCACGTGTCCGTATTTGGTTTGGCAGTGAGTCCAACGTGGCAAAGGCCCGTGCTACGTGTCGATACGTTACAAGCCACGTGTCAAAAGACAAGTGACATATTGACTGAACAAGTTCGACTGAAACAGAATCGAAGGACGTAAAAAAACTGCTCAAACGAGTAGAACATAATGAATAACGCTAAGATGGTGACAAATGTCACATCTCAGGCTTCATGGACAAGGCAAATGCCTATAAATACCGCATGAGAGACCTGAATTTTGGACATTATTTTTATCACCTATGAGAGCATTTACTCATAGTTCCAGCAAGTATTGGCGTTTCTCTCTCTAACTTCTCATCTATATTTATTGCATTTATTACTTTCCTTCTTCTTTACTTACTTAGGCCATGCGGAGGGGAGACAAATCAAAAAGGATTAGTTCTCCTTCTTACAGGTGCTAAAGGAGCCTCGAGGAACGAGCAGTGCCAGTCCATCTCAAGTTCCAACCTAAGATCACTCCTCGAAGAGCGTTGAAGGGAAGCCTCTACCCAATCTCTCAACACGCTGAATTAGAGGAAATTTGTAGTTTGCAGCGAGGTGCACAACATTTTGCGACCTGTGTGGGAGGCAATCAGAAATGCGTTCAAGGGATGATCAACAACTAAACACGGAAGTAATACGCCCACCATCTCAGAAAAGGAAAGCAATCCAATGGGGAGAAACCAACCGGAACTCTCTGTCTTCCAGTTGTGGAGGAATTGGGTGACCAATGTGGGAATAGAGCTATCCCTCTAAGACTTGGATGGTCGTGAATGTTACCCAAGGATTTTTTGAAAGGCGGAATAGGCGCGAGGTGTTCTGAGATTATTGGTAGGTTTGCCGAACAACAAGATATGAAG
>SNQN01000038.1:263825-286121 GCA_008642245.1 Bassia scoparia | reverse complement strand
ATCCACCTGACGGCAGTATAACCTCATAGAATGCATCAAAGCAGCATAGCCGAATCCGCCCCAGTCATAGGAGGAAACAGCAGAAAGATCCTTCAGAACGGRGWGAAAGCGAAGCTGAATTCTGCTCTCCGTGCCCTTATCGGGACACAACGYCGTGCAAAGCATCACCAGCATAAAGATCCTAGCTGACTGCTCATCAGTGATGCCTGCCAGTTCCAGACCCTCCATGAGCACGCTTTGTGACGCCCGGTTATCCACACTCTCAACTCGCAGGAGGGAAGTAATCGGACCCAGCCCCTCATCTAAACGAGGATCAGAAAGCCTGATCTCGTTATCTAACGGGACAAGCTTTTCAGTGAAAGCAAGCCCGGTCAACATGGCAAAGTCGTAGGGGGTCATAGCCATTTCCGCCCACGAGAAGTGAAAGGTTTTCATAGTATCCCAGAACCACTCCATCAGGCCGAACACCGGAATCTTGAGAGCAAGCRAATATGACTGACTGGTCAGGTTGAGAAYWAAATCCTGAAAGYCATATCGCCCGAGGATATTCCATACTCCTCTACGATGCTCGAAGATCTCTCTACGGAAGAGATCACCAATCGTATGAGAGGTCCCGTACGTCCGGGTATGGTAATCGCTTTGCACAAGAGATGACACGAAAGTTAGCAAATGAGGCAAAACAAAAGATAACCAGACAAGTGAAAGCAACATACCCTTCTATTCCTCGGACGAATAGAAATTTGGTAATCAGGGGAGCAGCATAACTTAGAGTTATCCCAGTCAGTCACCCTCCATCTCTGACGGGAACTGCGCACTTGCTTTCCTCTTCGTACTAGCWTGCTACAAGCAGAATAGAGCAAAGGTTAAGAAAACAAACGGGTAGCATAACGGCTAAAAATGAGCATCTCATATGCAAGCAAAAGGCCCTCCGRGGGCTTACAGCTATCCAACACAACCATGGACGAAGGAAATACACAATCAATTTCTTAGCAGTTGGGACAATGGGCAAGCAACTAGAAAGGTGAGAAAGAGTACTTCTTCTCCCAATGAATATACATGCCTAATGGAATGCACGATTCCACTCACAAATTCTATATGCAACGAGGATTTCAAGAAGGCGTATACGCCACTCATACGCTAATCCCCAACTTAGCAGCATCACCATTACAAGTGCTTGTTTTCAAGCTCTAACTACTTACAATGGTAAAAATAATACTGTGCATCACACAAGACATGGCAGGCAAGCTACTATTTGCTCATCTTCTTCAAAGTAGTAAGTTACAATGGCATAACTCATTCAATTTGCACAATTTGATAATACAAGTGCAAAGACTCGCATAAGCATCTCTCTCCCAAAGCATTCAAACAATTTCAAGCAATTACAGAAGCAAGAGGAAAGCCCCAATTTATGCACAAATTGGAAAGGCATATTCAAGGCATGATTTTGAATATTACAATTGCAATTACAAGTTGAATTTCAACGGTTTCGGTTATGGATTATAAAACTTAACTTGGAATTTGGATTTCATAAGCAAACCAAAGCATTTCCAAGTAATTCCAAGGGTAGCATGTGTTTAGAGAGATTCTTTGCAACAAACAAGCAGAAAAAATGACAATGAGCCAAAGTAGCCTTAAAGGCCACGAAAATCAGCCAAAATAAGCTAAATACTAGGCGTAATTGCTGCCCAGATTCTACTGTTTTTGCGTCAATTTTCAGCTTTTCTCGTGGCACCCACTTGTGTATGCGCCGAAGCCGTTGCATTCAGAATATCGTTGGTACTTCCCCGGGAATCCAAACCAACTTTAAAAGTCACTGACAATGACCAAAACTGCCCATAAGCCAAGCAAAATGGGCCCGAAAGTCATCGAATCACTACAAAAATACACCTACAGAGCGTACGACAAGCCGTAAAGAGAATGCAAAGTCACAACAAAAAAATTAGCCTATGATCAAGTGAAGGTAAAAAACAAATCAAATCAAACACAATTCTCTAGTTGAAGTTGCATATCCTCGAAGGGCTAAGTCGTTAGCCCGATTGTATACCATGTACCGATCATGGCATACGCGACGTTTTTACCTCCATTTGAGATTCTCCGGACGACTAGCGAACGGCGATATAGCAGATAAAGCACCGCACCAGAAAAAGACATTGCTATACGCAATCGTCCGCATACTGACGGTTACACCATTTGATTCCCCGGACGACTAGCCAGAATTTGCGATACAACAGATCAAGCACGCACTAGCAAAAGACATCGCGCTATACGGCGATCATGGCATCACGCGACCTACCTCATTTATTCTCCCGGACAACTCCGGATGGATACATCAGATCGAGCACGCACCAGCAAAAGACATTCGCATACGCGATCCGTGGCGTATACGCTGCGTTACTGTATGTTAATCTTCCCAGTACGACTATGCTGAGATGGGATAAAGTAGATCAAGCTAGCACCAAAGTCTAAACGGGAAGCATCTACGGGACCCATTCATTTTCCCGAAGAAGGTCCAAACGAGGCATCATACGACATTGCAGTAATTCCCCATGAAGTTTCTAATGAGGCATCGGAGTGGACATTGAGACAGTAGATCCCAGGATTTCCTAACGGAAGTATCTAGGCGGACAACATGTTAGCAGAAATTCCAGTGGGATCAAAACCATAGGTGGAATTCCCCCAAAGAAATTGAGCACGGAGGCCCTGGTGGAAATCCAAAACGTAGGTTGGAACTTAGCAAAAATGTTAACAATGTTGAGACAAGCAAACAGCGACATGAACCCGCAGGTGCAGGTAAAACTAACGCATTTGATTTTGCAGTACCGATACTTGTGCTTCTTCGTATTACGAGATTTTTAACTCTTCTGCGCAAACTCAGCAAAGTGGGGCTTTTGTAATAGCATAATTTGTCCCTAGCCCAAAACGGCATAAGGATAAAACACCCCTCGCAACAAACAGTCAAATCGAGAGAGCTAGGACCCTAACAGGCCGTTAAAAAAAGCAGATTCCCTTTCGCACTGGACACCCTTCCAATATTTAGCAACCTCCAAAAATATAGGTATTATTTTCAATAATTTATCTTTATTTTAAACAGTTTTCTAGATGTTTTTGGATTTTTCTAACGGTTTTGGCAATTTTCAGGAATATTCAACAATTTAATTAATTTTGTTAATTAATATATATGATAAAAAATTCAAAATTCATAAAATTTAGCAAAACACACTGGTTTTCACAAGGAATTTTTGATATTTTTTCAATAATTTTTGATTTTTGTTAATTTTATAATTTCTTAGCAAAACGCAAAACGAGCAAATCGCGTCAGCCCGAGAAATTTCGAGCTCGCGACACGCGTCCCGAGGAGCCGACAATCCGAGCATCGTGTCGTAATATCCGCCTATAATCGCAAAATATAACCTATGTCGTATTAAAATTCACGTATATAATTTACCGGATTATATTACGATTATGTATTTCATTACCAATCTCGCATTTGAGTAAAACAACTCGAATATCCACAATAATATCGAGCGCAATCGCAATAATATCAAAGAATAGATCATATAAAATCAGTACATTATATTACGATATTATATCATCGCAATCACACTATTCGTGGCAAGGAAATTACCACAAATCCATGAGGCTTCATAATGAGCGCAATTGCGCCCAGTTTTGGGTGCTAGTTACGCCCGTTTTGGGCGCTATTACGGCCCGTTCTTGCGGCGTAATTGCGCCCAAAAATATCCTTTTTGGCATTTCGACCCTTGCCTATAAATAGGAGCCTCACCGATTCATTTGAAGTGCCGATTACTCTTTGGAAGCACACTCTCTCACTCGTCCACTCGCTCTCTCTCTTATTTCTCTCTCACAAACAACATTCAAACACATAAAAACATTTAAAGGTTCTTTTGCATAGATCTAGGAGGTTTTCAAGGGCTTCTCAGGTTCAAAGGCGCCTAAGGGTCGAGAGTTTTTATGTGTCTTGGTCTTCGACATCGTTGTGCGAGTGTAGTTTGAGGCATGTCCATTTAAACCCCCTTTTGATGCTTGTTTAGAAATTCGGTTTTCTATGTAATTTACATGTAATATTGATTACAATGATTTGAAAATTCAAATTAAAAGCACCTTAAGGCATAACTTTCAATTCCTCCTACGGTGCTTGCATGCTTGTCTCGCAAACAATAATATGCTTATACAAAGACCTGCAAATATTCGTGTTTACCCCTAAGAAGAACTAAGGACAACCGGCATTAGGCTCCTGGAATACGAATTAACAAAACATGCCACAACAAACTAGACACCATTTGCATATAGTTCTGTTAAACACCCGCCTAGTAATCTTGCATTCTTAAGGTTTGAACGAGAAACTGTTTGTTGTTGTCTTTCGGACATGACTCCGCAATAACTGAGTAGAGCTGCTAGTGCAAGGGGTGTTGTGCACTACTTCACCCTTACCCTTGCCCTAATCCAAACCATTGGTGCACTATCCGACATGGAGTCCTTGCCTTGCTTTTGCAATTATAAGCAAGGCTTAAAAACAGGTTTCGCACTCCCAAAAGAAGTGCCGGTGGCGACTTCCTCTGCTCATTTCGAGTATAACACACAATCCAGCCATACTCACAATATGCAAAAGCAAAAATCAATTCTAGAAACAAACTGAGCCGCCTTAAATTGTAACCCCAGAGCAGAGGGCCGGACCCAGTCCGGCCCACCACCGGTACGCCGGCGCCGTCAGTCTTCCTTTTAGTGGCTCTCGCATTCCAAACATAAATTCTATCCATTGGAAACTGGAGGAATCCCTTCCCCTCCTGCAAACATCATCAACGACCTTCTCATTCAGATCACTTGTTCTCTCGTATTACAGCAAGTGCAACAATGTCTTCCTAGTAGAGTAACAACTAGATCACACTAGCTTCTAAGGATTTAACAACCGCTTGAAACTCATGCAAGTCTCCAATAGGCTTCTCAGCTTCTGTAGGACAGAGCTTCCACCTCATTCACCGTCAATTTCCAAACAGTCTTTGTTGAACCTGCACTCTCTGTTTTATGTTTCCATCTTCTTGAATTTAGTGGAAAATGTAGGTTCCAACTATACTTGACCTTTGAACTCCATTAAAACCTCATTTTCATTCATAAACCTCACCACATCGAATAACTAGCATACATGAGTTTGTCACAATTTTGCTATAGTTAGATCAAACTTAAAAGCTTACCAACATGTAAGGCTATCTTCTGATGCATTCATATAGACAAAGATTTAACATCATCTTTGTTACAAATCATATCAAYAGTCCATGGTTTTATCACAATTGGTTTTTCTATCAAAAACACATATGACCCCTTTGCAAAATATTATACCTATTCTCCATAGAAGTAAACCTCACTTTGCAAAAACACGCACAAGGTTTTTAAAATAAGTGATTCGAAGAACAAATTGACCTCTTCAATGTCATCATCATCTTAGTGAAGCCTAGCAACAGAATGCTTAGAATGAATGCTCGACATCCATTCAAAGAAATTATACATTAGTGATTCCTTACCCATCAAACCCTCTAACGAAGATTTGGGTGAAAGTACTTCCTCGTCCGAACCAACTTCATGATCATTAATCGAGCTCACATGAGAACTCGGCTCATCAAAGTCTGTTTAACCTCGAAACTGAAGATTTTTTAGACTCCTTCTGCAAAATTTTATTTGCTTTAGCCTTCCTTGTCATGGAATTCAAACGAGTTGATAAAGAAAGCTAGAGAGACTAAACTCTAAAAAGAGAACCTCTTAACATTGTTTACATTGTATGACTATTTCTTGTTTTTTTTCCACGTTACATGTATCATGTAACTCCCTATGCATTATTCAATTTTCAATTCCAATCTACATTTCACAACTTCAAAGCGAATAAAAAAAATATAATGTACAATAAATTAGGAAAAATTTTAAAAAAACACCTTATAAGTACACTTTTTTCCGTATAAACCACTTAATATCCAATTTTATTTTATTTTTTTAAAAAACACCCACTAAGACACTTTTTTTTGCAAAACACCACCACTTAACGGAGGAGTTAAAATTTCCATTAACTTTTTCGTTAAGTGGTGGTGTTTTGTAAAATAAAAAAAAAAAGAAAAAAGGAGTCTTATAGGTTGGTTTATTAAAAAAAAAAAACACTTGTTAGGAACCCCTTAACGGATAACGTTACTAGAGTTGAGGCTCTTCGGATAGTGGTGGTGTTTTGCAAAAACAAAAAAGTGACTTATTAGGTGGTTTTTTTAAAAAAAAAAATTGGACATTCTTTATCGAAAAAATTGATATTAGGTGGGTTTTTTTCGTAAAGGTGTATTTATTAAGTGCGTTTTCACTATTTTTTAATAAATTTAAACAAAAGCTCAAGCCTTGCTATTTCGATCAACTTTGTATAATACTCATTTTATGAGGGTAAATTACACACAAAATATCGTACAATATAACTTTTATCTATACAATTTGTATTTTTCGATTTGTATTAAAATATACCAAACGACTCATATTGATAAGCATTGTTCCACCAGTTCTTATGTTTTACTGAAGCGTACAAATAGTTTTTCACTTTAACTAACTTTCCTAGTTAAACGTAAAAAGTATATTTTCTATCCTATTTCCAAAAATTATGGATGATAATTAAGTACGTAGTATTCCAATGGAATAGTTCTTTTTTAGTTAGCAAGAAGATATAATCTTAGCCGCACTGGGGATCAAAGATTTTATATTAAGATAAACATTAATTAAAATAAATTTATTAGATTTATTTAATAAAAAATACAAATTATTGTCTTAAGTTGTATAATTGTTATAACATTAATTTACTAAGATATGGAGGTTTAGGTTTAAAATCTTGACACAACATTAAAATAACATTTGAATAGGTTTGTTTTTATTTTACATATATAAAATATGAATTTTCTATCATATTTATGATTTAATATAAATAATTGAAGTTGTAAATACTTTTATATGCTTTTAAATTGTTCCATGTTTATCACTCATAATATGACAAACAAAATGATGTATAAACTTAAAAATAAAGTGATATTTTTGGAAAAAATTAGATCAGAACAAAATTTAATGACGCTTGACAACAATAATCAATCCAATTAAGTTTATTTTGTTTTCTATTTTAATAACTGGAAAAATTCGACGTTCACCTTTGACATGACAAAGAGCTAAACACCAAATGGCCGATGATTTACCTCTCACGAACAAACGCATCAGCTTTCGAAATCACACCTCGAACATATAAGGTAAGAAATGCACGCATATGCGTGCAATTATTAAGATAATAAAAATCTAATAAAATATGTACAAATTCATAAATTATTCAACTATTATCCAGAATTGAGATATAGATTTTAGATTTGAATTATTAATTTATGCATAT
Source organism: Bassia scoparia (assembly GCA_008642245.1). NCBI lineage: Eukaryota > Viridiplantae > Streptophyta > Magnoliopsida > Caryophyllales > Amaranthaceae > Bassia > Bassia scoparia. Next base: position 278,713 of record SNQN01000038.1, on the reverse strand, counting down.
TTCCCTTATAATTTTATTTTTTAATATTTTAGTTTTAATTTTTTTATAAGATATATTATTTTTATTGTTGTTTTCTTATTGTGAATGTTATTATCATCTAAGTTGTTAGATATCTCCATTTTTATTTTACTGTTTTAAATTTAATATTTAGTTACCCGTATTTAATTTTTTTCAGTAAATATAATTTTATATTAAGTGTTAGATATTTCGTTTTATTTTACATTTTTTGCATTTAGTTTTGAATTTATTGTTTGATAAGATATATTCTTTTATTTACTTATTTTTATATTAAGTGATTTATTGAGTTGTTAGAATATTTCGTTTTATATTATTTTTTATAAATTTATTACTTTAATTTATTGTTTTTAATTTTTTTGGATAAGATAGATTCTTTTATTTACTATTTTATATTCGAAAAAGTCATCCAAAAATTATTCGGACCAAATTGTGGCGGTTTGCTTTAATATAACATAGATTATACAACAAAAGATTATCATAAAAAATTTATATTTAAAACATAAAAAAAATACAATATTACCACTACAAAAACTTTACAATAATACTTTCCATGATACATCTTCAAGAACTCAACCAATTTAAATTTCTTTTGTTCTTATGATTGAGGACATCTTACTTAACTTATGCTTACAAAAATTAGATGTTGTACAATATATTGTCATTTGTTGTATTCAAGTTTGATAAATTTCAAGACATTATCAAAAGTAAAACTAAAAAATGAGCTCTTAAATGTTATCTAGAAAGGAAACTCAACCAACAATGATTTTGTTTTTTTACTTTTTGTGTGTAATCATTCTAGTTTCAAAAAAAATCATCAAAGTCATCTATTGTAACATAATAGTCAGCTCAAACTGAATAAATATAAATGTTAAAACATTCACTCTTTCTTTTTCATTTTTTTGAAAACAATTAAATTTTAATTCTATTCAACCATAAGCATGTTTGTAATTTAATGCGTTGTGTAGGCCCTGGGTGTGTAGCAAGTACTGCTTGACACGCTACAAGTTTCCTCTGCTGCAGGTGAGAGAAGGGTGGAGGTCCTGTATGCTACTGCGAGGAGCGACCCTTGGATTGGAACTCGAGGTTGGCTTAGCACTTCAAGCTCCTCGATGCTCCTTAGCACCTGCAAGAAGGAGAATAATCTTTTCGATTATTCCCCTCCGATGCCGTAAGTAAGTAAAGGAAGGAGGAAAGTAATAAATTGCAATTTAATGTAGAGAGAGTTAGAGAGATAAGTTTTATATGCTTATATGAGAAAATAAATGCCTCTCAAGTATGAAAAATTCTCTTTTAAAATGAAGCCTCTCAAGGGGTGTTTATAGGCTTTGCCTTGTACCTTGAAGGCTTGGATGTGTGGACACTGTCACATCCTGCGTTCGATTTATCTGTTTCTGCTAAGCTGTTTCATTTACGGAATTCGTCCGGTTTTTAACAGAATGAGGATCCACTGGTCTCTCGACACGTGGCATTGATCCTTGAGCCACATTAGACTCTCGTGATCATTTTAAGGATGACAAGTGGCTTCACGTGCCACATCATTTGCCCCTCAAATGTCTCYAATACGCTTGTATTGAAGGGGTTTGATAGCCATTGGACTAGGAAGATGTTCCTCGATTTTCGTGCCACTGAGTCTATGAAGCACCTCGACATCTRTACCCAATTTATTGGAATTGAACTGCATTTATTCTTRGATTCTGTGTCTTGGGAATGAAATTGTATTAAGTATGGTGGTTGGAAGTTAAGTCCATCACCTATCTTACAATCCAAACCCAATCTTAGATCATTAGATCTTCTGGCTTGTTTACTTTTGGTTTGGGCTTAGTTCTCAGGCCCATATTGCTTGGGTTTAGGAACTCACCAGTTGAGAAACAAAATATCAAGCCATGATTCATCCATTGAGCCTTTGTTGCCAGGCCCTTCTCGTCAGACCCATTAATCTTCTCCTTTCATTTTCCCGCTCAAACTTTCGGAATTTGAATTCGAAATCCAAGCCCACCAGCCCTAATTTTTTTTTCTATAAATAGGGAGTAGGCAGGAGAGAGAAAATATTGTTTGAAAGCATTTGTTTCCCAATTTTCTCTCTTTTCTCTCTAAACTTCATATAGAATTCTCTCTCTCTCTTCTTCGGTTGAAAGTGAAGCTTCGAGGTTCGCAATTTTCAGGCTCTCAGATTCTGCTTTGACACCAATTTCTTCGACAAGAACTTCTTTGGTTCATCAGTACAAGGTATAGTTTTCCTTCGAATTTTTGATTTTTCTCATTCTTTTTTACAAAGTAATAACAATGGCCTCGTCTTCGTCGTCGAGCCCTAATAAGTCGGATGTTGGGGGCTTCGAAGAGCCCAGGCCAACATCTCCAGGATCTGTTGAGACCCAGGGTTCTTCAATTCCCCAACATCGTCCTTGCGAACCTTCACTGAATAAATTCCCAACCCATACTTCTCTCCTTGTGCAGGATTTTAATATGCCAAGGGTGAAAAAAACAGCCTGGGTTCCAGGCAGTAGTAGTAGGCAAGATAGAACTGGCGAAGGACCCTCTTCTTCGCATATTGATGACGAGACAAATGACATTATTCCTGAATTTTTTGACCTTGACGTTTCGACGGAGGACGTTTTGGTTGACCCTCCACAGGCTGTACCCGTACCTGCGAAGACTCGCAGTTACCCTACTCCCGAATCCTTCATGGTTCGCGAGGGATGGATTGCTGAACTAACCGCAAACAAGGCGGCTTACAGCACAATGCTTGGAATTAGGGGCCAAGGCCTCGAACTGATAATTCCAAATAAGGGGGATCGCATCGTTGATGCGCCTGAAGGCACCTTCGCAATTTATAAAGATGTGGTGGACCTTGGACTAAGGGTGCCTGTCAGGAGATTTTTCCATCACCTCCTTGCTGCCTATGGGATAGGCTTATCGCAACTAACCCCCAATTCATGGGTTCACATTCTGGGATACTTCGCCACTTGCAAGGCGAGAGGATATTCCCCTTCTGTTCGCGTCTTCGTGCGAATGCATACATTGAGCAAGAACAATAAGTGCCTTTATGGCTGGTATCAATTGGCAAACCGCGAAGGTTATATGACCGCCTTCGACAAGCCAAACAAATTCAATGTCTGGAAGACAGACTTTTTCTACCTTCGCTCCGCCGAAGAGGGTGAGAGCAAGGTTCTGGCTGCTTGGACAAGGACTCCTAATTCGGTGAAGTCTCACGAATTGGGAACCCTTACTGATAATGAGGAGAAGCAATTGAAGTACTTCACCTCGAAGCCTGTTATCCTTAGCGATGGAGCAACAAAGGATCACATTCCTAAATACTGGCTCCCATTCTATGAGTTCTTCGTCAATAGGGACTTCCTTATGGCCTTCTCCTTAATGGATGGCACTAGGGACGAGAGAGGTAGCTTCGCATTTCTTTACGTTCGAACTCCCATGTATTCGTGTTTACTAACTCTGTGTATTCGTTTCCATCGCAGCTGCTGCTTACGACAGATTGCCTGATATCCAAAAGGGCAAAACGGACAAGAAGGACTACGATGCCCTTGCTGCGGAGGCTAGGTACCGCAGTCTGAAGGAGAAAAACAAAGACCGTGTTGTAAGTTACCAACACTTAGTTTTCCTTTTGAACCTTTAGGAGGGGAAGTTGCGAACGTACACCCCAGTGTTTATACTAGTTTTACTTCGCACCTTTCCCTTTACATCTTTCTTTTCTGGAAGTTAGTTGGGGAATCTGCGAACGTGCACTTCAGTGCCTTTAACTGGTTTTGCTTCGCATCTCTTCTTTCAATAGTTTCAATTGAGAGGGAGTTGCGAACGTACACTCTAGTGTTTATCTTAAAAACTCGTTCGCATGGTTGTCCAATCAGCATTAGAGACAGATTCGCCATTTTTAGGATGGTTGCGAAGGGTCACCATGGTATTTACCATGGTAGTCGTTCGCATTTCCATGCTGTATTTGGCGAATGAAAACTGCAGTGTACACTGAGGTGTACGTTCGCAACTCCCTCAAGTTGTTGGAGGTATCTGCGAACGTACACTTTAGTGTTTATCTTAAAAACTCGTTCGCACTTTCATGATGTATTTGGCGAATGCAAACTGCAGTGTACACTTAGGTTTACATTTGCAACTCCCTCCAGTTGTTGGAGATATCTGCGAACGTACACTTCAGTGCTTGCTTGGAGTTTCCTTCGCAAGTCTTTACTCCTTTTCTTGATTGTTTAGCGAATGGAAAGTGGAGGATACACTGAAGTGTACGTTCGCAACTCCCTCTTGACTTCGGAAGGGGAATTTGCGAACGTGCGCCTCAGTGTTTACTGAGGTCTCACTTCGCGATCTTTCCTGTTCCTCTTCTTATAGTGCGAAGGAAATATGTTGTGTATGATGTAGTGTACCTTCGCACATACCTTTGGGTACCTTCGCAGACATCTAGTACTTTTATTTTGTATGAGTCTAACACTTGTGAAATTTCTTGTGTTTTAGGATCTTCCCAAGCCTTCAACTATAATCTTGAAGATCAAGCGACGAGACGGTCGCGCAAAGAAAACCACGAAGGAGACTCCTACCAAGGAGGCTTCGCCTGACGTGGTGAGGGTCGATTCTGATGACCCTGGCGATGTGGGGAGAGCTGCGGCAACCGCAGTTTCGAGGACCAACGATTCCCACGCTGGTGCGAAGAGGAAAGCCAATTCGCAGGACACCGGTACTTCTTCAAAGCACCGGAAACCTCTGTCCGTGTCTCCCATTCGGGAGGTACCCTACACCAACGATGACCCTGGTGAGCATTTAAATTGTGCGAATACCTATGAGCGAAGGTCTAAGAGTTCCCATGATACTCCCCTTCGCTCCAACAGATATCCCTTAGACATTGGCGATGATACCAAAACTATCGATCAAACTCCTGACCTTCGTCCGAATAATGACTTTGCAGAGTATGTGGACATCGAAGGTAATGACGACGAAGCTGCTAGTCGTCAACAGGCTGAATTCCAGCAAACCTTCTTCCCTCACCACGACTATGTGGGAAGCGTCGAAGATATTGACTTTTCGAAGTTTAATATTGACGACAAAAACGTCGTTCCTCCCTTGGTCTCTCCACCATTTCCAAGGGTTCCTCGTGCTGCCACTGCGAAGCCGGACAAAGATATTCATCAGGGCTTAAGGCAGCACTTCGCCAAAAAGCATCCAACCGTTGCTGTGGACCTGGCCAATGACCAGGCAATGGATGAGACTTGGATTGAAGAGGAGGATGAACGATTCCTCAGAGCTTCGCAGAACTTTCCAGCTCCCAACAAGCGAAAGATGCTCAAGGAGATGGTGAAGTGTGCTCCTTCGGAGTATCTAGACACCCTGCGTGGTCTAGCCAAAGGCTCTGCTAGAGCCATCGAAGGTTGCTTGGCTGAGGTAATATTCTTTTGACACTTAGTCAAATTTCAGTTCTTCATTTTCCTTTCCTTCTTACTTAACTCCTTCAATTTGGATTTTCCTTCGCAGGCCATGGTGAGGGTGGATGAACTGGCGAAGGCCATCCGTCATTACAAGAGGGAGGCAAAGTACAAGGACCTACTGTATCACGAGGCGAGTGACTACATCGCCCAGCAGACCACAGCCATCGCTTTGGACAACTCCGAAGCTAATTGGAGATTGTCCAACAAGCTTGCAGAGACCCAGCGAAGCTACTCCCAAGTCCTTCTCTTTTACAAGAAGGCGAATGATGAGCTGGACACTCTCTAAAAGGAGAAGGCTAAGTCTGCTGCGGAGGAGAAGACTCGCTTCGACGCTGCAGTAGCTGCGAAGGTGAAGGTAGAACTTGAATCCTGCCAAGCGAAGCTTGAGGCTGAGCTGAAGGCCAAGTACGTGGAAGAGCTTCGCATTGCGAAGGAGACTGCTTCGACTTCTGCCACTGCCCTATCTACCCTTCAAATAGAGAATCAGGCTTTGCAGGAAGAGGTGGAGACGAAGGTGACGGAGTCTAAAGAGAAGGGGATTAAAGAGATGAGAGCTCTCATCGCAGATGCTTGGGAGCTTATGCCCATTAAAGACGATTACCCCTTCGCAGTCCTCGAAGAACGCCTCAACTATGTTGACGAGTGTGCCCTAATCGACAAACTCCCTTCTCCTCGACCCGAAAAGCCTCAGCCTTCGTTCGTCTATGTCTTCGAAGACGATGACGAAGAGTAGTGCCTTGGCGTCCTTGCTGGCCTTCACTGAAGTTTTATTTTTTGCCAACCTCTGCTGTATATTCATTTAACTCTTCTTGAAGTATTTTGTTGTAATTTGACACTTAGAAGAATTTTTGTTGTATCCAAATATTTTACAATCACGATTCGAAGCCGCATGCGCATGTGTGTTCGCTTCAATAATTTGATTTGGGCGGTCCGCCATTTTGTGATGTAAATATTGTCCCTCTTTGCATACTTTTCTTTGAAATGTCTTCCTACTTCGCCTTTTCCTCACTTTTCTTTATTCTCTTTGCTTCGCATGATCCCCTTGCCCCTGTATATCTTTGCAAAACTTAAGTGATTGGAAAGATCTACAAATTCAGGTGACATTCGCGGGTGTTTAGATACGCGAAGGCTGATCTTCGAATAGGCAAAGCACGCATTCGCAATTTCCGTTGGCATCTTTTAGTGTGCGAACAAAAATAGGTGGATACACTGAAGTGTACGTTGGCACCTTCCACCTTGCCCTCATCTCTGCGATTTAGAAATAGGTGGACGCACTGAAGTGTACGTTCGCACCTTCCACTTGACCTTAAGTGTTGTGTTTTTCACACGAAATCTCTAAGTTTATAAATAACAAAGAATTGATTGACTTGAGACCTAATAGGGGTGTCAAGTCAATCAATCATACTAATTGCCCTTAAACTTGGAGATTGAGTGATCTTTTCTTCAAATCTTCACCTGCCCTTCGCAAGTTGTAATATTTTACCCTTCATAAGTTAGGAATATTGCTCGTCGCAGGTTAAGGATCCTGCCCTTCGCAGGTTAAAGATCCTATCCTTCGCAGGTTAATGATCCTGCCCTTCGCAGGTCTAGGGTTCTGTATTGCATAAACCACTGGAATCTTATTCCTATATGGACCATTCGTCCTTCGCAAAATAAGACGCTTGTCCTTCGCGAGTTGGGGGGTCATTTGCCCCCTTGCAAATCAAGAGTCGTTTGTTTCTTGAAAAATTTAGGTACATAGAATCAATGCGAACGTAGGGACGTTTGCCCCTCGCAGATTGTTAATTTTTTACTTGTGAACACTTTGTCTTATTGAAAAACTATGTTAATTTAGCTTACCATTCCCTTCTGACCGTAATATTTCTAAATAATTCGGACGTAATTTAGGAATAATAGCACCATGCCCTCATTTTGAGGGTCTTATGCCCTCGTTTTGAGGGTCTTATGTATTCTAAGGAGGGGATTTTCCCCTGTCAAAATATTAACACACGTTCTGAAGTTCAAAGTATTGAAGGCTTTCATTCAATCTCACTTCAAAAATTTACAAGGCCGCTTGGCCAATTTCTGCTAATGTGCTTACACTTGCAGACTAAGCATAATATTTTTTCAAATTATCAGTGTTCCAAGGGTGAGACAATCATTGTCGATTTGCGTCCTCCAGCTTGTAAGTCCCATCACGAAGAACCTCGCAAATCCTGTATGGGCCTTCCCAGTTTGGGGTTAGTTTGCCCTCCTCCTTTGCTCGACTTATGGACTCCATCTTTCTTAAAACCAAATCTCCCAGCTGAAGAGGTCGGTGATTCACTCTTTTGTTGTAGTCCCTAGAAATCCTGAGTTTATATATTTGTTGTCGCAAAAGCGCATTGCCCCTAACCTCCGGTATCAAATCAAGATTGTGCCTCATCGCTTCCCAATTTCCCTCTTCAGAATAGAGCATAACCCGCAATGTAGGCTCATACATTTCAATTGGAAGCACAGCATCAGACCCATAAACCAAGGTGAAGGGGGTTTCCCCTGTCGAATTCTTTGTGGTGGTCCTGATAGACCATAATACATTGTAGAGTTCTTCAACCCATAACCCCTTGGCTTTGTCCAACTTCTTTTTGATTCCGTTGCAGATGATTTTGTTGAACGATTCTACCTGCCCATTGGCTTGTGGATGAGCTACAGACGCAAAGTGCGCACTTATGCCCTGATCTGATAACCAGTGGGTGAGAACATTGGAGTCAAATTGCGGACCGTTATCAAACATTATGGATTGCGGCAATCCAAATCTTGTGATGATATTTTTCCAGAGAAAACCCTTCACATCTGGGATTTTGATATTCCTCATTGGCTCCTCTTCCAGTCATTTGGTGAAATAATCCACTGCTACAATTAGAAATTTCTTTTGTCCCGGGGCTTGGGGGAAAGGTCCTAATATGTCTACCCCCCACTTCGCGAAGGGTAGTGGTGATAAAACCGGCGACAGGAGGTTTGCTGGTTTCTGATGAAGGTTCCCATGAATTTGACACTTCGAGCATTTCTTGACAAGTTCCATGGCATCTCCTCGTAATGACGGCCAGTAATATCCGATACGGAGAGTCTTTTCCGCTAACGCATGTGCCCCAATATGGGAACCACATTGTCCCTGATGAATATCATCCAAAACCTCTGCCCCTTTCTCAGGCGTGATACATTTGAGGAGGGGATGAGAGAAGGACTTCTTGTACAATTGTCCCTTCCAATAAACATAACCAAGAATCTTGAGCCTTTACATATTTCGCCTTCTGTGGATCAAGGGGAAGTATGCCTGTTGGCTTGTACTCGATGATTTCATCCATCCAAGTGCTTCCACGGTCAATGAAGTGAACCTCCTCCCATTCGTCTATACTTCTTCGATCCTTCACCTCCCAGAAGACAGACCTTGGAGAATCTCCTGTTGTAGAGCTGGCCCACTTGGATAAGGCATCGGCTTGATTATTTTCAGACCGGGGAACTTGTACCAGATGGAATTGGCATAAACCCTCCATTTCCCTTTTTACCATCTCCAAGTAGCGAATCATGTTCTCATCTCTTGCCTCATATTCCCCATTTACCTGGCTAACCACCAATTGAGAATCAGACATGGCATCAATTTTTCGTGCCCCAACTGCCTTACACATTCGAATCCCGGCTACTAAGGCTTCATACTCAGCCTCGTTGTTTGATGTCTGGAACTTAAACCTCATGGCGTATTCGAACGTTTCTCCTTCGGGAGACTTAAACAAGATCCCGGCCCCACACCCGTTTTGGGTGGAAGATCCATCCACAAATAGCGTCCAAACATCGCTTGATGTTTCAATTGGAGGGGGTCTTGTTAACTCCACGATGAAATCCGCCAAGGCCTGACCTTTGATGGCTTTCCTAGGTTTAAACTCAAGGTTGAAACCATTCAAAGCAATGGCCCATTTCAGCATCCTTCCTGATGATTCTAACTTTGTCAAGGGTTGTTTGATGGGCTGATCGGTGTAGATCACGATCCTATGAGCTGCAAAGTAGGGACGAAGTTTCTTACTAGCCATCATGAGAGCCAAGCCAAACTTCTCTGCTGTAGCATAGCGCATTTTCGCTCCTTGCAAGACATGGCTCACAAAATAAACTGGCAACTGGGTGCCTTCTCTTTCAGCTACCAACACTGCTGAGACCGCATGTTCAAACACCGAAAGGTACATATATAATGTCTCCCCTTCCTTGGGGCTTACTAGACGTGGAAGAGAGTGAAGATGGTCTTTGAGTTTTTGGAATGCCGCTTCGGCTTCCTCACTCCATTCAAACTTAACACTCTTCTTGATGGCTTGGAAGAAGTATTGGCATTTATCCCCTGATTTTGATAGAAATCTTCCCAACGCTGCCAAGCATCCCGTTAACTTTTGTACCTCCTTGACATTCCTCGGGGATTGCATGTGTAGGACTGCCTTGACCTTATCGGGATTTGCCTCTATGCCCCGTTCATCGACCAGAAAACCCAAAAATTTTCCTGACGTAACTCCAAACACACACTTCTTTGGGTTTAGTTTCATGCCAAAGTGTCGGAGGGTGTCGAAGGTCTCCCTTAGATCTCTGACATGATCCTCTTTCTTCTTGCTTTTAATGATCCTATCGTCAATGTAAGCTAAGCCTCCACGTTCCTTCCAAGCTGTTTAGCAAAGATGGTGTTTACACATCTTTGGAAGGTTGCAGGGGCATTCCTAAGGCCAAATGGCATCACCTTGTAACAATACAACCCATTGTCAGTGACAAAGGCTGTCTTGTCCTGGTCTTCCTCCTTTAGAGGGATTTGATGGAATCCTGAGTAAGCGTCAACGAAGCTCATAGCTTCATGCCCTGCTGTGGAGTCTACTAACTTGTCAATCTTAGGAAGTGGAAAACTATCTTTGGGGCAAGCTTTGTTAAGATCAGTGTAATCCACACACATTCCCCACATTCCGTTGGGTTTTGGCACCAGCACTACATTTGCAACCCATTCGGGGTATTGACAAGGACGAATGAAACCCGCATCCAGAAGCTTCTTCACCTCCTCATCGGCTGCCTTGCTACATACCGGCCCCAAATTTCTTTTTTTTGTTTGATTGGCTTCATAGTAGGATCAACATTTAAACTATGTTGGGCGATCTTTGGATCCAACCCTGGCATCTCTTCCACAGTGAAGGCAAAAACATCCTTATAGTCTCTTAACAGAACTTTGAGCCCCTTCTCGACTTCTTCACCCATGGCTTCACCAACTTTCACCGTCCTTTCTGGAATGGTAGGGTCAATGGCAAAGTCTTCCTAACGGTCCCCTGGCTCGGGTCGGGAAATAGAGGCAAACAACCCATGGATTGCCATGGCTTCTTGATGTAGTCCATGCACCATTAGGACTTCACCTGCTTTCCGTTTTTTCTGAACCCTTTTTTCCGACGGCTTTGGCTTCTCCTTGCCCCCAGCAAGTGGACGGACAGTGGTGAGGTAACACTCTCTGGCGACTTGTTGATCACCATAGATGGTTCCTATCTTGCCGTCGTTACACACAAATTTCATAAACATGAGATGTGTAACCACCACTGATTTTGATGCGTTTAAGGTTGGACGCCCAAGAATCACATTGTAGGCTGACATGTTCTGAACCACCAAGAATTTAACCTTCATGTGTCGGCATTTATCTTCCTTTCCCATTCGGAGAGGTAGAGTCACTATCCCCACTGGTTGGATCACACCCCCACCAAATCCAATAATCAGATTATGGCAAGGGACTAGATCATCATCATTGTACTTCAGCTTCTGAAGACATTCAAAGCTAATAATATCCGACGAACTCCCAGTGTCAATGAGGATTCGACGGACTTGCTTGTCCGTGACCTTCATTTCAACAACAAGAGGATCATCATGGGGGGTGCTTACCTCCCCACGATCCTTCTCCCAAATGAGAACGTCTAGGAATACTTCTTTAGCGTTGGCTTTGCTATCAACATCCATTACTCGGGGCAGCTTGCTTGCATACTCTCTCTGACCCTCCACAGTGGGTCCTCCAATGGCAAACCCCCTTAGAGATCATATGAACTATTCCAGAGTCAGAATGTTCGCTGTGTGGGGCATCATCCTTAGATGAGAGTTTCTTTAGGAACCGCTTGATGAGATGCTTCTTCACCTACCCTTAATGTGCTAAACGATCCATGGTTCGTTGTAACGTGAAGCAATCTCCAGTAACATGACCAACGTCCTTGTGGAAGTGACAATATTTGGACTTGTCCCGAGTGTCTAACTTGGTCTTGATTGATGGGGGATCCTTAATGTGCACATCTTTTCTAACCTCTTTGTACACATGGAAAAGATCGTTGGTATATTCTACGGTGGGGGTGTAGTTGAATTTCTTCTTCTTCCTAGTTGTTCCTTTTTGAGAGGTGCCCTCCTCCTCTATGTTCCAGGTGCCAGACCTTTTCTTGTCATGTCCTCCATTTCGATGAACCTGGTTGCCTTGAGGTTTGGAGGAGGGAATAGTTACCTTTTCCTTGGCCTTCTTAACGGCACAGACTTCTTCAGCATGTATCCACGCCTCACCTTCCCTCGTCATTTCATTCAAATCTTGTACCCTTTGCCTTACCATTTGGAATTTGAAGGGGCTATCTTCATCCAACCCTCGATAGAAATTATCTAAGATCACTCAGTCTGCAGATCAGGGATTTGAAGAGTCTCATTGTTGAAACGTTTGACATAGCTTCTCAAGCTTTCATTGGGTCGTTGTTGAATTCTCCCCAAATGTAGCTTCTTTTTTGCTCTTGGCGATGCGCCATGAAATGATGAGTAAAAAGAACAGCTAGCTCATTGAAATTATGGATGGAACCTGTTGGAAGGCTGCTGAACCACCTTTGGGCTAACCCCTTGAGGGTAATCGGGAAATATTTGCACCACGTTGCGTCATTAGCTTGTGTGGTCAGCATGAGATGTTTATACATCGCTAAGTGATCGTCTGGATCAGTGGTTCCATCATAAGCATCGATGGAAGGAAAGTTAACTTTCTGAGATTGAGTTGCCATCAAAATAGAAGCAGAGAAAGGACTCTAGTCAGTGAGGGGAAGTCCTTGCAACCTCCCCTCCGTCCTTTGGGACGGGAACCCGAGTCCTACGTTCTGGTTAGCACCGCTTCGGTGATAACCCCCACTTCGGTGGGAACGAACCTCTGGTTCTTGATCGGTGCATAATGGAGTAGATCCCGTCAGGGAGTGTTCATCATCATGAGTTGCTTGCTTAAGCTTCTCAGTCTTCTTCCTTTCAAGGACTCTCCTAGCATCTTGGCTCTCAGCCTGCTCTTTCCTTCTCTGGATGATAGTCCTGGCATCCATTAAAGAAGCTTCACGTTCTGACTTCTTCCTTTCAATAAGTGCTCGAACATCCTCGGACTCATGACTTTTGGTGGACAACTCATCATCTCTGTCATTGTTAAAACGATATGGACCCCTCATTGATTGAGTCCTTGGGGCAATGGAAAGAGGCTTAGGAGTGTTACGGTATCTCCTAACCTGGCTCTTCTCCCTCTCAATGGGAATAATCTGGGTCTCAACATTCTTCCCTTTGTCTCTAGGGGTAGGATGCTTGACCTTAGTAGTCTTAATGTTGGGCACCACAGGAGTGTTGTATTCTATGACCTGAGTCTTGGCAAGATCTTCACTACCACCGGCCTTTGTTTTTCCATCACGCACAGCCTTCAAGCGTGCATTCTCTTCTTTGAGGGCTTGGAGTTGTGCCTTCATGTCTTGCTGCTCTGCAAAACGATCCATTATCTCGGACACTCCCGCGCCTATCTCTTTCTTTAGCACATCACGTGTAACATATCTTCCATCCAAGTCTTGAAGGGAGAGCTCTGTTCCCACGTAGGTGCCCAAATCTTCCTCAGCGTGAAAGACGGAGTGATCAGGGTGATTCTCTCCATTTGGGTTACTTTCTTTCTCGGAGGAGGGAGGAGTGTTCCTTCCTTGTTTGGTTTGATCATCCCTTGAAGCCATTTCTGAACGCCTCCCCACAGACGGTGCCAAATGTTGTAGCAAGTACTCGCTTGGCACGCTACAAGATTTCCTCTGCTGCAGGGTTGAGAGAAGGGTGGAGGCTTCCCGTCAATGCTACTTCGAGGGAGCTGACCTTGGATTGGAACTCGACGTTGGCTTAGCACTTCAAGCTCCTTGATGCTCCTTAGCACCTGCAAGAAGGAGAATAATCCTTTTCGGATTATCTCCCCTCCGATGCCTAAGTAAGTAAAGGAAGGAGGAAAGTAATAAATGCAATTTAATGTAGAGAGAAGTTAGAGAGATAAGTTCTATACTTGCTTAAGTATGAAAAACAAATGCTCTCAAGTATGTGAAAAAATTCTCTTTTAAAATGAAGCCTCTCAAGGGGTATTTATAGGCTTTTGCCTTGTACCTTGAGGGCTTGGATGTGTGACACTTGTCACCATCCTAAGCGTTGATTTATCTGTTTGCTTGCTTAAGCTGTTTCATTTACGTAATTCGTCCGGTTTTTAACGGAAAGAGGATCCACTGGTCTCTCGACACGTGGCATTGATCCTTGAGCCACATTAGACTCTCGTGATCATTTTTAGGATGACACGTGGCTTCACGTGCCACATCACTGGGTTTAGGATTACGAGAGGATGCCCTGGAGACCTTCGAATGTGAAAAACAAGTTATTGAATACTTGTATGTAACATATTATGATAATGCTTGGCTTAAAGGATCATGGATACTCAGAAGATCGAATAGAGAAATTTGCACCCGCGCTCTTTTTGGGAGCTGCAAAACTCATTATTATGCCWTTTGAAGATGCAATACAAGGCTAAAGACTCCATGGTATAGTCCTGCAGCAAATTTATATATTTCGGTTACGAAGGTAAGGGAGAAATAGTGATTTAAAAAATCATGTGAARAGAGACTAAAACAAAAAAAAAAATTGTTAGAAGTGTAGGAAATGTAGATGCACTTAGRAGAATTTCAAGAACCATATTCTTAACATRTAAAATAGATCGGATGCATARAATTAATGAGTATCAAATAATAAGGTTTAGAATTACAACCTTTGATGCGTATGTTCCCTTTGATGACTACAACGAAACGGAGATCAAGAGCCTCAATTGCTGCTCCTTTATTRAGTCCACAAGCACAACACCGGAATCCCACGTATGCTAGTACGGAAGAGAAGAACAACATCGCTCTCTTTTTAGCGAGAACTAGTATTTTGGCCCGGCGTTGCCCGGGTCATACGATTTCCTTTTATTTTATTATGTCGATTCATTGATTTCATTGTTTTTATATATGTGAAATGTGATGTACAATATAGTGAAATTGCAATCGTAAAAATAACTAAGTAATTTTTGGACATGCCAACACATAGCGCACATGTGGCAACAATTCTAGAGAAAGCTAAGGGTCCTGTGCGCGCAGTACA
>SNQN01000038.1:232023-258792 GCA_008642245.1 Bassia scoparia | reverse complement strand
TAAACTAAATAAAGGAGAAAAATATAATATTTTTATGTCCATAATTTTCAAGTATTTAAATTTTTTCTTTCCACTACTCACATGCAGATAGAATCATCTACTATTATTTTGTTTGTGCTTCAAAGAATAAGGATGCATGAAATTATTAAAATTATTGTTAAACAAACAAAATAATACTTACGTCAAAAAAAAACTAATACGAGAGTTTGAGGGCCACGTAGCGCTTTGACGGTGTTCGGAACACCTTTTAATAATATTTGTAGATGTGACTAGAGAGAATTATGGTTTAGAGTTTCATAAAACTGTACAACTAAAATCATCCTGTTCACCCTAATAAGTATATCCAATATAMTGATTAGTGTCACTAGTCTATCCCATAATCTCAACTCTTGGGCCCTTTCATTATCTAGTCCAATATCATGCTTTAATGTGTGACCTCTTAGGATTAAGTTAATATTAGTTGTAGGCTCAATCATATTGGTCTACTAGCCATAATTATTCTCTAGCAAGTAAATATGACTACTAATAGAACCTAACGATTATCTCCATAATATAAACCTAATTTATATTTAGTTATTGCACAATTGACTGAGGACACAATTCCTTCAATCTCCCACTTGTCCAAAAACAAGTGTGCAATGTTAAAATAATTTAAGTCATTTAATGTCTAATTTGATAGTATAATATCATCTCTATGTTAATCCATACCAGAATTCAAATTATTTCTTGAACTTCGAGTTTGAACTGTCGAAACAAATGATTAACTCCTTAATCAATTTGAGCACGGACATGCATTTTCAGCTCTTACTCTTCAAGAGGCCTAAGTCACCAATCTGATCACACAAGAGGACTTATCCAATCTTGTACAACCAAAACTCTCACTCAACCGTTAGCAATCCTAAKTACTATCTTGATAACCTCCTTTAACGAGGCCACYTTTAACATTGTAAAAGATATACCAAGCATTGCGTGAGAGTGGTGTTATACTCATGTCAAATGAATTCACTAAATACAATAATGAAAAACTGGAAACAATTTTCAAGAATTTCAAGTAGGTTTGTCTAATATATATTCACATACATATCCATGTGATTGACTAAAAATCCTTATGRTTCTATAGCCCATGAAACTACGCTATCAATCAACTTACAAACTAGTCTTGTAATAAGTCATTTATGTCCAATTTAATGACTCGGACTAGGTACAAGAAGTAATTTTCAATTTRTGTTCACTTAATAGGGTTTCGATCATTAATTGTATTTGACAAACCTATTGAATATTGTAAATTACTTTGGACATTTTATTTAATACTAAACCATGATTAAATAATTAAACTTATGAAAACTTCATTTCATAAACATAATATCAAGAAGTTTAATGATGTTGAAACATATTTCATAATTCTAAAACTTGCTAAGATTCATGGACATTCTTCAATGTGTCTAATTCCCAAAACCTTAGTATGACTATCATGTTTTTCCTGTAGGAGAGGTTTAGTCAACGGATTGCAACATTTCCATCCATGTAGACGTTTCAAAATCTTACATCCCCTATCATCGATCTTATCAAAMAAGGTGAAATTATTTGAGAACATGTTTGCAATATGAATGTGCCCGTGGTTCCTTRACTTAAACMATAACAACAATATTATCAAAATAATATAGGTTTATTCATTCAACAACACTAATTGGAACGACACATAAGCTCARTGCTGAACTTCACAACTCAAACACTTTCCTTTGTTACTTACATGGAAGCAATGTTCTCAACTTTTATAATAAATCAAATTGTGCTATGCTATGAACTCCATTAGTTCATCACTCTTCCAATTAGATAAGTGAACAAATCATCTTTGTCTATTAGGAAATCTGCATTAATAATGTATACTTCAACAACTAACTCATTTTCTTTTTCAWTTAACAGAAATCATCCTTAATGCTTCTGAAGTATTTTAGGATGGTTTTTGCTACATTCAAGTGTGATTGAAATATGTTACACATGCTTAAAGTATATATAACATTTAAGCGAGTACAAATCATGGCATACTTAATATATCMTATGGCTTGAGCATAAGAAATCAAACTCATCATTCTTAGCTTATTAAGGCTAGATTGACCTTGGGACTTGTCAAGTATAATGRCATGCTGCATAGGTAGAAACCCTCGCGAAGAGATTTTCATACTAAGATTGCTAAGGGCCTTATCGATATAATTACCTTAGCTTAGATCAAACGTCATTTTGATCCTTTTAGATGTACTCTGCATTTCCTAAGTCTTTCAAAAAAAACATTTTCCAAGCCAAATCTTTATATGTTTCAGCATAGGAACATCATTTCCAATGAGAAGTATGTTATCTACATACAAGATTAAAAGATCATCACACTTCTCCCACTAGCTTTCTTATACACTCATGCTTATTATTCTTCATTAATAAGAGAACCAAACCATTTGATAGCCTCATCAAATTGAAGATTCCAACTCCAAGATGCTTGCTTCAAATCATAAACAGACTTTTGAAGCTTACATACCTTACTAGGATTTTCAGGACCATCAAAACTGTGTGATTGTGTCATATACACATCCTATTCGAAATAACCAATTAAAAGGTGGTTTTGAAATCCATTTGCCAAAAATCATAATCATAATGAGCATTAATGGCTTAGAGTATTCGGACGGATTTAAGCATTCTTCATCATTCTAAAAGTAGAAGTTCTAAACTTTAAGTCATTAGGAAATCAAAATATTTCCTAAACAAAGTTCTAGGATAAATAGACCTATGCAAAGCTATAGCAACAAAATAATGATTTCACAACTGTTTGTGAAACTTCACATGAATCAGATTCAATTATGACGATAAGATTTTCACGCGTTGAATGCGCCATCTCCAAAACTTGACTTTAACATGGTGTGAATCACATCCATTGTTGCTCATCTCAAACTTTTTGAGAGTCATATTTCTCTCACGTACTTGGCTTTTGGAAACAAATTCCTTTCCTAAAGACACCATTTCTAGTAACAAAACACTTTTGTGTGCACTGTTTGGATGTGGAAGTTGTAGCTTCCGGTTCTTTTAGAAAAACTCATATAGAAACATTTACCTTATTTAGGAGCAAGCTTATCTGAAAATAAACYTTTTACATAAGCTTTATGACCTAAATCTTTTAAGAAAAGACAATTTAGGGACATTCCTTGACCATATCTCATAAGTGGTCTTCTCCATAGTTTTTGATGAAGATGTATTTCGTGTAAAAGTAATTTTAGTTTAGAGCATATCCTTAGAAGAAAAATATTTCGAAAGATCAGCAAAATATCATCATGATCAAACCATATCTAATAAAGTTTGATTCCTCCTTTAGGAAGCGTTATTCAATAGTGATGTCCCTAGTAGTGCTAGTTCTAATGATTATCAYACTATTGGCTCGATCAATCACCACTTTGATCAAATCGTAATGGTTTAAATTTCCTGCCAAAATGGTTTTCAACTTCATATTGAAACAATTTGAACTTTTCAAAAGAATCCGACTTTTGCCTTATCAAATAGATATAGCRATGTCTACTTAAAACGTTGGAAAAAGTAAAGAAGTCACTACTGTCACCACTAGCATGAGTCTTATTTTTCTATATATATCAATATGCYTTYAACCAAATAACTCATTAGCTCTTTCACCTTTTCATGKAAAAGGTAAATTTTTGTCATTTTTCCATCAAATATYGTGCGCACACATCAAAAGATTCATAATCAAATGATGTCCGAAGTCCAACTTTATGGAGCTTTTGGATGTGTTTTGAACTATTATGTTCTAGATGACAATGCTTGAGATTATGTGGGAGTGAAAACATTTGATTTTGCTTTTAAAAGTTTATGTTATAAATATGGTTTTGTAAATCTAATATGTACAAACCATCGATTAACTTGCCAATAACATAAAACATCTCATTTAATTAATACTCCGAATAACAATTTGTTCTTTATTATAAATGAATAACCCTTAGAATCCAAAATTCAAAAGGATAAGATGATTTGGTAATAGCAAGAGCATAATAACATTTATCTAGCTCTTTCAATATTGAACCTTAAGGTTAAAATGGAATGTAAGAACCAACTARTGAAGCAACAATCTTATTGTATGTCAACTCGCAAATCCATCATTCCCTTGACCAAATGCCTAGTTCTTTTAGTCCATTTATATCAAAATATGTGAGAACTTCATCCGGTATCCAATACCCAAGATAGAGGTCGAATTTCTATAACATAAGTGCTTGAAAAAGGTATTTCAAAAGTAATCTTCTTATCTTTCAACGAAATGGGGTACTTGTACTTTTGTTGCTAATCTRATTGCAATGAAAACACATGTAATTAACAATAATAAGCGATTGCGTAGGAGTATCTAGCTTTGGTTTGACAACTTCTTGTCATTTACCATTGCTTACTACCTCATTATTAGTTTTACCCCGAGTCTTTTGAACTTTTATTATTGCACACCAAATGAAACTATTTCAACCTAAATTTTCCTAAGCAACTCTTGCAAGGCTCCCTCCCTTAGTTGCTTGAAAATTTTCATCTTTATGAAATCTATCATTACACTTTATTTGTTTGGATCAAATTTATCTCAAGTCTACACAATCAAAATGTGATGTTGAAACATTTTCAACTGCATGACTATGTGTTATATATGCATCAATTCCATCAAACATCTTTGAAAAATTGGTTGCATGCACAAAAACCCTTAGACAAGTCACTACTTCCGAGTTGNTTAATACTCCGAATAACAATTTGTTCTTTATTATAAATGAATAACCCTTAGAATCCAAAATTCAAAAGGATAAGATGATTTGGTAATAGCAAGAGCATAATAACATTTATCTAGCTCTTTCAATATTGAACCTTAAGGTTAAAATGGAATGTAAGAACCAACTARTGAAGCAACAATCTTATTGTATGTCAACTCGCAAATCCATCATTCCCTTGACCAAATGCCTAGTTCTTTTAGTCCATTTATATCAAAATATGTGAGAACTTCATCCGGTATCCAATACCCAAGATAGAGGTCGAATTTCTATAACATAAGTGCTTGAAAAAGGTATTTCAAAAGTAATCTTCTTATCTTTCAACGAAATGGGGTACTTGTACTTTTGTTGCTAATCTRATTGCAATGAAAACACATGTAATTAACAATAATAAGCGATTGCGTAGGAGTATCTAGCTTTGGTTTGACAACTTCTTGTCATTTACCATTGCTTACTACCTCATTATTAGTTTTACCCCGAGTCTTTTGAACTTTTATTATTGCACACCAAATGAAACTATTTCAACCTAAATTTTCCTAAGCAACTCTTGCAAGGCTCCCTCCCTTAGTTGCTTGAAAATTTTCATCTTTATGAAATCTATCATTYCACTTTATTMGTTTGGATCAAATTTATCTCAAGTCTACACAATCAAAATGTGATGTTGAAACATTTTCAACTGCATGACTATGTGTTATATATGCATCAATTCCATCAAACATCTTTGAAAAATTGGTTGCATGCACACAAACCCTTAGACAAGTCACTACTTCCGAGTTGTCTAAGAGAGTTTATTGACTTTAGACTACAAGTGCTGAGTCTCCAAGATAGACTCTTTTTCCTTTTCATCTAAGAATAATTCTTAAATTTCTATCCAATAAAGAAAATTGTCGAAAAATTCAATCCTTCTTYTGGAATGAACGAATAATAAAATTGTAGTTGTTAACTAAACATGATTTACACAATAGAAAAGTTGCAAGAATTAATATTATGTTTATAAAAATAACTAATATTCAAAATATCAGTTATTTAACATTATTTCATTTATGATTGTCCGTGTATGAAATAATGATTCCAAGATCCTTTTGCATGTAACCTAAGCGAARATTGGCCCTACCCTTAAGTTAATTGATCTAGGTAAGGAAACTCTTTTACTAATTATAACAATTATAATTCTTGGTCGATAAGTAACATCTCATATTTAAACCTATCTCTTTGCGTCTAAATCCAAAACTTTGTCTTTTGATAATTTAGTTGAGCATAACCAAAACAACTTGTAATWCGTTTCATAAAATTACCCGTACTATCCCATGTCTTAAATGATACTTTGCTTTGCCAAACCCACCATTTAATTCAAAAATATTCATAGGTGTTGATATTAGATAGGCAATTAACTCAATTTTATTTTACGGACCTAAGTATTATAATGTTGGTTATTTAAAGTGAACTCATAAATAAACAAACAATATACATAAACTTAGAAAACATTTTCAAACACAAATTAAATGCGGAAAATTAAATGTGATCCTAGTATAACCCTTAACCCTAGAAAAACTAAATTTTTTTGGGTCTCCATCCTGATTCATTTTGGATCGTCATCCTTGATTCACCTTGGACTTCAAAACAAGCTCGAATCTCCATTCTTTATGCTCTAAGTCTCTAACAATTAAAATCACTTAATTAGAAATTGAAATAAACTAATTTAAATTACAAAATACTTATTGAATCGCAGATCGTATTTGAAATTACAAAAATACATAACGATACGCAAATCGTATTTTCTATCTTAATTTGGGTCATACTAGTCACCACATGCATACACAATATCAAAATATATTATACATGCAATCACAATCTTATAACAAATATTCAACAAATATTAAATGCATTAAATAAAATATGCAATCTAATCATTTTAGTAAACAAAATAATATCAATAAATATTAATTTTAAACACTTTACTAAAATAATATATGCAAAGGATTTATATAAGTAAACAATATAATATCAATCACCATTGATTTTATACACTTTTACTAACATAGAACATGAAACCTTGATTCTAATAATTAATCTTTCCCTTTGTTTTAATTCAATTAAATATTTATATATGGAATTAATCATTATTAATTAATTACTTTGCATTATGGGAATTTAAAATAAAACCCAACCTAGCCCAAAGCTCGACCCAGCGATAGAACAGGCCGATCAAACTAGGCTATACTGCCTACTCCCTCCGTTCCTTGAAGTTTCTACCACTTCCCTCATTTGGACGTTCCTTAAAATTCCTACCACTCTCACTTTATTCCATTTTAGAAAACTTTATACTATTTTTTTAAATGTGGTGGTCCACTATGTGGAACCCATCATACCACTTGTAATACACTCATGTGTATTAAAAAATGTAATTTTATTTGTTTKTCTTTCCAATCTAAATCTACTTTTTAACCCCACTTCTCATATTATATTAGTTTCTATATTTTACACGTAAATAGTGTATGGTAGGAACTTCAAGGAACGGAGGGAGTATTTCACGCGACAACTGAACAGAGGCAGCAGCAGCTCCTCTGTTTCACGCACAACAGAGGCAAACACGCAGCCACGACACGGGCAGCAGCCACCACTGGAGGTCTCACAACACTTGAACCCAACAGAGCCAAACGCAGCATCGCTATGCCACGGTTCTAACTAGCAAAAGCACCCCTGCTTCGCAAACAATCTGCCGCAACACTGCAACCAGCAATACGTCCCTGCTCGCGCAACTTTTGCGCAGCCACGCCAGGAAGGATGGCCACCGTGACCTCCAACCTCTGGCAAAATGTAGCCACCGCAATACCAACGTGTTTTCGAACCCAATTTTCGAAAATTCTAGGTAGTATTCGAACTACTTCGAATCGATTTAACACACTTTCAAGCAATGTCGAGTAATTTTATGCTCAATTTATAGTCGAAAACAAAATTTTCGCATCGAATTTTCAATCCAATTGATCAATTTGATGCTTTAACATTTAAAATCAATTTGGGGAAAAATTAGGGTTTTATAATTGTTTTGGWACAAGCTCTTTGATTTCAAAACAAAAACAACAATTTAACACATTATTTTGCAATTCAAATCCAATGAAACTAAAGCCCTAATTCAATTTCGACAATTTTTGTTGATTTTTGGATCAAAATTTTGGAATAAATTCTCCTTTTTGTTCGAACGATTCGAACAGGTTTTCTTTTCATTCCTTTTTTTTCGAATTTCTCAAAAATTCCTACAATTAAAATCATATTTTAATTTGGGATTTTTCAAATGGTGTCCTTGAACTATTGACTTTTTCAAATGGTACCCTTAATTTATCTTTGTTCCAAATGGTACCCGTACAGTTTAAGTCTAATGACTATCGTAATCTCGCAGTTAATTATCAGTTAAATGTGATTAGTGTTAGGGTTAGTTGTTAATTAAACTGAATAAAATATTAGTGGAGGCAATTAAATAGTGGTGTAAAGGCCTACTAACTGTTGGTATTCATTCACTTCTTTTCCAAAAAATGATCAGACTTTTTCATTCAAACACACTTCTGCTTCATATCTCTCACTGTATCACAATTATGCGGCGCATTTGATTCCATAATTCAACTTCTTCATTTTGCTGAAAAATTCTAATTCAAAGTCGGGATATAGTTTATTCACAAAAGCAAGGTTAGTTTTGAACTTATTTTTTCGGTTAATGTATTTTTGTTGTTATGTTTGTTGAATTTAGGTTTTTGTGTGGTTTATTTATATCTGAATTGCAATTATGTTTAAAATTCATTTTGAATTGTTAAATGTATGTCAATTGTTTACTTATATAGACACTATAATTGAATGCAAAATGTCCAATGAAAGGTTATTGCGTTTTGAGTTTAAAGGGTCTTATGTTGACGTGAATGTTGATGTGGATAGGGTGAATTTATTGGATGTAGTAATAGAGTAGGAGGATAAAGCAAGAGAAATGGGTTTACAAACTGTGCTTAACCTTGGATTCCATTATGTTTGGAGAATGAGAAACRTCCCTATTCAAAAAGACAAAGACTTGTTAACCATGTTTGAGAGGTTACCTGGTACAAATACTATTAACATATGGGTTGGAGAACAGAAGAATCCTACTACATTGAATAAACTAGCGTTTGAACTTAGGAAATCACAATCAAACACACAATCAACTAGTGCAACAACCTTAATACATAATGAATGCACGAAAGCTAAATTGCCATYTTGGAGGAATGCAAGTGAAAAGGAGAAGGTGGTAGGCAAAGTGTTGCAGCATGAGAGCACAATGGAAGGAAAAGTTGATAGAGTAGAAGAACATTTTAAGACTTTTATGGAACCTGAAATTGTTGCAACTGATGAGGCCGTGAATGTGGGAACAGTTGAGTTCAACAATGTCACTAATGTTGACATTGATGAGACTTGGGCGGATATAATTGCAGAGTATGGTCCTCCTCCAGAAGAGACAAAAGCTTCCAATAAGTATATGAATTTCATTAAAAAAAGATAGAAAGAAAAGTTTGGATAACAAAGGGAATGGTGTGGTTGATAATTATGCAGTTAAAGTGACAGCCAAGAAAAAATTGGTTTCAAGCAACAACAAAGGGAAGATGGTTAATGATGAGCCTACTACTCCTTTACCACCACTTACACCACTATCAAGAACTCCAACTCCTAAGCACATAATTATTAGGAGGATACCTAGGTTTGCTAGCAAAGGGGCTAATGTGATCATATCTACCGATGGGCACAAAACAATGTTGAAACAATGACTTCAATGTTCATGCCACTGATGAGCACTCTATGCAAGGAAAATTTCACCCACCATTGATTGTGTTGATGGTACCCATTTAAAGGGTAGTTACTGTGGATTTGTCTATCCGCTATTGCTCTAGATGGAAACAAGTGAAATTTTCCATTGGCTTAGCAGTTGTAAGCATTGAAAATGAGGACAATTGGGCTTTCTTCTTCTCGAGCTTACACACTCAATTGATCACTTGAAGCTGCAAAGAGAGATGATTGCACAATTATAAGTGACAGACATAAGGTGACATGTGTGATATGACTAAGTTACTTGTTAGTTTTAAAACTTGTCATTTAACCAATCATTTAACTAACTAGCTAACTGTGTGCAGGGGTTGACTTGGCATTGAAGAAGGTGTGGCCATCTGCAAAGAGAAGATATTGTTGCAGGCATTTGAGTAGAAATTTCAAAAAAGCATTTCCAGTCCACTTATGTATATATTGTTCTGGAGAGCTTGCATTGCAACTAACCCTTACTCATTCAAGAAAGCTATGGAGAGGCTTAGAAAAGAGGCAAACTCCTGTTATGAAGTGGTTGCTGATCTAGGACAACAATCAAGTGGACTAAGTGCAAGTTTGACCCAATAGTACGTTGTGACACAAACACAAGTAATTTTGTGGAGAGTTTCAACTCCACCTTGGTGTAGATAGGTGTAGACCAGTGCTTACTTTACTAGAAGGTGAGTTGTATTATTTCATAAATGGTTTACAAGTGTAGTAATAGAAATAAGTAATAACAATTTTCTGATCATTGTAGGAATAAGAAGAGTTTGTATGGTAAGAATAGCATCAAGGCAAGAACAATGTAAAGCATGGGATGATGATGGAATTTTCCCAAGATTACAAATATCATCAAAGATACAGGGAAAGCAATTAGATTTTGCACCTCTCACACATCTGCTCCAGGTGAATTTGAAATTCATGAAGGATCATCACAATTCCCCAAAGTTTGAATCACAGAAAATGTGTTGTGGGGCATGGCAAATGTCCGGGATACCGTGCAGGCATGCCTTAAGCATGCAACAGTGCAGGCTAGATCCACGTAAGTATGTCAGTTCTTGGTATTTGTGTAAATGTACAAAGCCTTACAGTAGCAACATTGCTCCAATAATTGACCATGAACAATGGACTGATTGTGAAGCTCTACCTGACATACTTCCCCTCCATTGAAAAGAGGGTGGGAAGGCCTAGTAGAAACAAGAAAGGAAGAGGGTGAAACAAAGGGCAAGAGAGCAACAACAATAAAGTGCATAAATGTGGCCACTATGGTCACAATAAAGAACTTGCAAAGGAGGCCTTACAAAGAAAGACGAGACATAAGAACAGTTGAGTAGCAAGAACAAACGAGCAGCATCGGAAGCGTAAAAAAAAGACCAATAATCTCTATTATATAAGCCAAGGGGAGCAATGGTGCCCCCTTGGAAATTACTCAACACCCTCAAATCATGATAATTACAAAGATACCACCCTAAATAATCAAACCCATTCAACTCTTAAAGTCAAATTTGTAAAACATAAAATAAAATCACCCAAAATTATCACCTAATTCAAAAAATTGCTATAAAAAAACTTAAATGGTAGTATTAGCAATTAATCACCCATTCAAAGCCTATTAGCAATTTGACCGAAAGAAACTGACAATTAAATAAAACAGAATCAATTAATCACCATTCAAAGCCTAATTCAAAAAAATACCAAAATTTAATCACATAAATAACAATAATTGAGTGAGGAAAAAAATAATAAATTACAATATACCTCTTTATAAAGAAACATAACAATCTCACAAACTTAAAATCGTCAAATTTAATTGTTGTTCTCCATTCTTCATTTGTTTTCTTCATTTACGAATAAGTTTTTTTGAAGATTCAGTGTTCTTCATTCTTCAAGCTTCGCACTATTCCCATTAGTCAAACCAGGTACACATTTTAATTGAATTACAAAGCTTAATCAATTCTACGTGTCATGCAAATTTAAACACTATCAAAATAATAATAAATTATCTAAAATTATAATGGAGTACAAAAAATTAGAAATACATTACATAAATTAGAAGTAATGTAAAATGCATTCATGTACACTGTAAATTAGAAATTATAGGAGAGAAAAATAGGGGAATATGTGCAATACACTCACGTCAAATTGTAATTTAAAAATAATCATAAAAATTTCTATTTTTTATGCAATTGACTAATGTGAATAACATTAAGTTTAGAATAATTTTTAGAAAAAAACTATATAGAAAAAGGGGATCGGAAGTGTTTTTTGAATTTAGAGTAAAAATACTATAATTAATAATCGAAAAAGATCTATAAGATCATTTATGGGGAAAAAAATCTGCAAGACGAAATGAATTAGGGAAGAAAAAAACTAAAATACCAAAAAATTAAGCATTGATTTTTATACTAAAGGGAAAAAAATCATTTTTTAAAAGTAAATCTCAAATAAATTGCAACAAAAAATGTCAAAACTTTAAAAAACAATATGCACATCACAAAAAATTAAGATTTTTTTAAAAAATAACTATAGATAATCATAAAATATAATTAAGGGAAAAAAAATTCAAAATACAAAGTAGAAAAGTAGAGATAATCATAAATTTTTAGATCTAAACATCTAACATATCTTTTGAATTTGATTCTGAAATAAATAGAACACTTTTTTTTAAAAAAAATAAAAAATTTGAGGGTTTAAATTTCAGATCGAAGCTTTAAAATATAGAAAAAATAACTTACATAATAATAAAAATAAATAATTTCAAGTACATTTCATCTACTAGCTTTAACCATATTATACGTATTTATAATTAGGATTAATTAGCTTTAACCATATTTACATATTTATAATTAGGATTAATTAGCTTAATTATACTAGCCTATTTCATCTTTGTAAGCACAATAATTTACTATTTTATTTTATAAAAATAATAAGTACGAAGTATATAATACATACTCATGCGTACAATGTTTAAATAGCTACAYCAATTTTAAGTATTAAATGTATCGCACGCATCGCGTGCATAAAAGACTAGTCAACAAAAGAAAGCAAGGTTGAGCCAAGAAGTTATGAGTGTATCAGGAAGTCAACCTTTGAACCTGTCACAAGTCACCCTCTGAAGCTGATAATGAAGTAGTTCATGTTTCAACTCAATTTGTTGTACTTCAAGTGTTTGTTTCTACCTAGAAACTTAAGTTATTTTACTGTGTTTGTATTTCAGTTTTTTTTCTTAATCTTTGTTTCTGTTTTTATTAGCTTTACTGTTTACATATAGTAAGAACTAAATTTCATTTTGGAATTCAAGTAGCAAAGTTTATTGGAGTTCTAGTGATGATTGGATGTCGTGGTCAATTGTCATTGGCTATTCTCTTGATTAAAAATCAGTTAAGTGCAACATATTTTATTAACCACAACCAAATACTTTATTACATCCAACAAAAAAAGAGAATTAGAATCCATTTTTTAAATTTGGAAATGAAGTAAGAGGACCACAAAAAAATAGATAATGGCAGTGTTGAGGCTAGATTGCAGGGTATACAGAGGGAAAGTCAATCGTTAGTGGGGGAAAAGGACAAAGGGAGGGAAACGTATTAAAAGCATTGGAGGGGAAATTTTAAAAATTAGTAACTAACCCTAACATTAATCACATTTAATAGATAATTAACTGAAAGGTTACAGTAGTATTAGGCTTGAACTGTAAGGGTACCATTTGGAACAAAGATAAGTTAAGGGCACCATTTGGAAAAGCCAATAGTTCAAGGGCACCATTTGGAAAATCCCTTTTAATTTTAATATAATTAGTAAATATTCAATTCCAATTAATTAAAACAAATTTAAATTATCCAAATTAATCCATATATGAATTTCCTTCCTTAATTGAATTAAAACGATAAAATTTGCATCAAAACTATGAACAATATTAACATATGCAAAAGCTAACTGATACCKCTATATGAAATTTAGATGCACTTAGTAGAATTTCAAGAATCWTATTCTTAACATCTAAACAAGATRACATGCATATAATTAATGAGTATCAAATAATAAGGTTTAGAATTACAACCTTTGATAGGATGCGTATATTCCCTTTGATGACTGCAACGAAACGGAGATCAAGAGCCTCAATTGTTGCTCCTTTATTCAGTCCACAAGCACAACACCGGAATCCCACGTATGCTAGTACGGAAGAGAAGATCAACATCGCTCTCTTTTTAGGGAGAATGTGACTAGAGAGAATTATGGTTTAGAGTTTAACAAAACTGTACAACTAAAATCATCCTGTTCACCCTAATAAGTATATCAAATATATACTGATTAGTGTGACTATACTATCCCATAATCTCAATCCTTGGGCCCTTTCATTATCTAGTCCAATATCATGCTTTAATGTGTGACCTCCTAGGATTAAGTTAATATTAGTTTTGTAGGCCATTGATCTACTATTCATAATAATGTGACTACTAATTAACTCTAAAAATATTCTCTAATATATCCTAATTTATATCTTAATAATTGCAGAATTGACTGAGAACCCCAATCTCAAGAAGGCCTTAGTTGGTTTTTTTCAGACATTGTTGGTGGTAATCATGTTGACTCACCAAAAACATTCTACTTGCACCCCTTTATTCCTATTACTGTCCCCATTTAATTTCCGAATTGCCCAACCTTCTCTTATTAGCATTAACATAAACATTTTCTTCACAGATATTAACATGCATACATTTCACATTTCAAAATATTTTCTTGTAAATTATTAAATATGTGTATCGCACGGGTCGTTAACTATTAATCTATTACATGCAAATAGAATATTGATAGGATGAAATAGTTTATTCATGATGATGAATCGGAGAAGGATTAATGTAATAATGAAATTCAACTAAGAGCTAGTTAAATGGTAATTAAGTTTTAATATTGTTCAACAAGGTAACGTGTTGAGTAGAGGTTAGTTATTTTTTTTTTTTTTTGTAAAAGCTACTTTTTTCCAATGCTAGTGAATAACCTTTATGTTGGACTCATTAAATGATATTTGGAATTAATTTTCTTCTACAATAAATACAATTACTACATTGACGAACAACTCATACATTGAAAAATCTATTGTTGACAATTAACATCTCACTACAACTTTAGTTACAGTGTTCCTACCTACTACTTTCAACATTAAGTGCTACTTTGACCGCAGAATTGTCAAGCACGCTCCTTAAATTAGGAGTCATTCTAAATTCATATAATATTATATATATATATAATATATATATATATAATATATATTATATATTATATATATATATATATATATTATTATATATATATATATATATATATATATATATATATAGGGATGTGTTAGAAGAGAAATAGAAAATAAAAAAGCTAATAAAAACTGCCCACGTGTCCCCATAAAGTTGCAAGTACATGAGATGAAATTTGCTTTTTAAAATGTAAGAAGTGGGGCATGTGTCACCTTTTTAAGTTGTTTTCTTATTTCTCTTTCTCATTCTAGACATACCTTTGAAAAAATGAATGAAATACCCTTATGATCCAAAGATCGTTAAATAATTTAACACTGTTAATTTAGAACCTAATTAAACTAGTGAACACCTAATTCCACTCTTAACCATAATAACTAATTAACCCTCTTTCTCCTTAATACTCCACTTCCTTTCATCTTTCTCTCTCCTCCATTGTTAACTTTATTATTACTCCATAGACAACCTCCATTCTTCCTCTCCTCTGCTTCTTTTTTCTCCTTATCTTCTCCTTTCCTTCATTGTTGCTACTTCTCTCTCCATTGTTAAGTTCGGATTTTTGAGCCAACTTTGTATGGTGTTTCGAGCCTAGCGATACCATCAAAATTCATCCATCTTCTTCCTACTATTACCTTTCTTGATCGTCCAACTTCGGTGGTCGGTAACTCAGGCTTTGTAACGATTGCGAAGTTGTTCAATTATCGAAGGTACTTTCATATTTGTAATTTGCGATGTTTACTGCTCGAATTTTGTTTTTGTATTTTTTTTTTGTTTTTCTACTTGTAAGAAGTTGTTGGGTGATGAATTTTAGGTTAGATTTGGAATTCGAAGAAATGTGTGCAAATTAGGCGTGCAATACTTATGTACAGTAGTGGAAGAAAGCGAGGCAATTTCTTGGTACTATCATTTGTACGACAAGCAAGATGGAGTTTCGAGCAGCAGCATCGGTCTCCAGCGAACAAGTAGCAGCAAGCTAGCAACGCCGCGCGTATGTAAGGGGTGTGCGGGTCATGGTGGTGAAGGATTGCCGCCACTGGTTGTGCTTTGGCAAAGGGGGTGGCTGTGGAGGTTGCGAATTGTTGCTAGTGGGGCTGGGTCGTTGCTATTCATGGGAGTTCGCTGCTTGTGGGACCGTTGCGGTGTTGGTAGTGGAGTGGGAACTTGGCAAGAGACTAGGAAAGATAAGGGATGTGGTATAAGTGTCTAACAATGGAGGAGAGAGAAGATATTAGGGGTTAATTAGGAGAATAAGGTTAATTGTTGGAAAATACTAACGTTGTTAGCTTTTCCGTTAGAGTAAGGTATTTCATCCATTTTTCAAAGGTCGAGGGTACTTGAGGATAAAAAAATACTTGGGGTACATGAATAATTAGCAAAATCTCAAGGGTACCTGAGGAAAACTCTCATCTCTATTACATAAGGGAAGGGGGGGGGGGGGGAGCGATAATGTCCCCCAATTAATTACCCTTCTACCCTCCAAAGTGAGAATAATTACTATACTACAAATAAAACTTTTCGAGAGAAATAACTAATCGATTCAAATCTTTCATAATTATGCACATCAATCAATATTTATTTAACAAAGGAAGTAAAAATAATTTATTTAAATTTGACATATTAAAAAGTAATAATTTTTAATCGTAAAATAGAAAAAATCAGTTTATTATGTGCATATGTAATGAATATTTTTCTTTTTTTAAATTTTTTGTTTTGCATGAAGAGGAATAAAATTAAACATTGGACATAGATTTTGTTAATATATTGTACTCCGTATTCAAGTTTACCTTACTCAATTTTGACAAATATCTATTTATATTTTTTGGGAGTTTTAAAAATTCTATTACATAAACGAAAATGAAAATATAATAAATTTTCTTTATATTAGTTTACATTAAAATTTATTATTTTAGTATCATGCACGCATCACATGCATAAATAACTAGTAACTACTTCGTAACATAATATGGGCATTGCRCGTGATTTGATATTATCTAGTTCAAGATATACCAAATAAAAGTACTTACGGAGTATTAATGAGCAATTCAACATTAGAATTTTRAAACAAAAGACAAATTAAATCACAWAATTACATCTTTTGCTTATAATTTGCTTGAAGTTTCCATATTTATATTTTTRAATAATTGATGACAAATGTATTTTTTGAAATTTAGCTCAAAAAGTTAGGYAATCGCAATTTTAAGTATTGATACTTAAAATGTTCCTTAATATATATACTTCCTCTGTTTTATTTTAGTGGGAACATGTACCATTTTTGGATATATCAGAATAATGGCAACAAACGTTTCATTTTCTTATTTGATAATTTCAACATTATCATCTTTCATCTCTTCATTCAACCCTTCACCTTCCATGTTCATCTTCTCATCCTGAAATTAACACCCTAACCGTAGGTTCAACCCTTTATCCATCTTCTTTTTGTTAGATTTTTTCCCTTCATCTTCTCTCTCTCTCTATCTTTTCATCTTTTCCATTTTCTTCATTTTTCCGTACTTCATCTCTTCATTTTCTTGGTAATTTCTATGATATTATCTTTCTTTCACAAACTAAAAAAAATGAGAGATCTAACTCAACTAWCAATAAGATGAAAAATGCAAGGATGATARGAAAAGAAGAGGCTCCTCGGAGGGCTGATTGATGGTTTGATCAAAGGTTACCGACGTCCCTTTAGTTCTTCAAGGGTAGAGAAGGAATCGAGTTTGTGAGTATGTTTAGCTAAGTTGTGTTGTACAAGGTTTTGACAAAGGTAGACAAATTGAAGGGAAAAAACATGAAGAACTTGCAACACAACAAAAAAAATGGAGATGAAAAAGACTGACAAGAAAAAGGGTGTAAAAATCGAACTCATTGCTCTGTCTAAAAACAAGATAGACCCATTGTTTGTGCAATTTCCCTAGATCCGCTGTTGTTGAGCCTCCATATAGATCAGAGAACTCAAAAACAAAGAGTTAAGTCTAGGGTTTCTCCAAGAATGGTCGACCTTAATCCTCTTCAGGTAAGTGCTAGCTATGAAGCACATAAACCTCTAATACCTAACGTTTCAACATTTTGGAAACTTGCAAAATGCAAGAATCTTTAGGAAACTTTGTTTCCAACTTTCTCGTTTCCGCGACCAAATATGTATTTTTCTTTCGTTTCAACTTTAATTTTAAGGCAATTTAAGTTATATTTTTATTTATATAACAATATGTAAATAGTATTTGCATGTTTTCAAGATAATTTATAATTTTTCATGTTAAAATATTTAATTTTTTTTGTTAATAGTTTCTTCTTTTCCTTGTTTTTTGAATTGACACTTCCCGATTTCTAAAACATTTCTATTTCAGAAACTCTAAGAGTTTTATGCTACATAAAATGCTAGAGTGTAAAGTGACTATAATCTTTTTCTCGGAAAACACTCAAAGTGATCATCTTTCTCCAAYAATTTTGGGTGAAATGAAGGTGTAATTAATGGGAAGAAATGAATGCTCCTGCAAGTCCTTTTATAGGAGTGATTCTCTTATTGGAAATTCGAAGTGAAAAAAAAATTAGTTCTCACGGTGGGGAATTTTTTTTGCCAAAAATTTATTGTTGGAGGGAAAATAAAAGTTCCCTTACTTTTATTGAGTTGTGGAAAATGGAGTTAAGTATACCTTTAGGACTAAATTTAATCCAAATTGCAAAAGTATTGTAGTTTTATTTTTGTGTAGAGTACTATACTAACATCCTTTAATTCTGCTTTACACTCTAGTCAACTATAGTTGTGCTTACCATTGTTCTCCTCACGAGCAAAAAAAATAAAGGAAATTCTATATGGTAGACCCAAGTTTTACTTTTTCTACATGTAAGCTTTTGAAAAAAAAATGTACACGGTAACCCCAGTTTTTACTTTTTCTACATGTAAGTTTTTTGAAAAAAATATGTGCACGGAAATTCTATATGGTAGACCCAGTTTTTAAACAACTCCAAAAATTTTCAAAATCTTACCATGTAGAAACAGTAAAAACTGGGGTCTACCAAATGAATTTCCCAAAAATAAACTTTCCCATTCACTTAAAAAAACATTAACTAATTGTATTATATCAAACCTCAATATTATTCTCTTCTCCCTTCTTCGTTGATGTGTATTGTCATTGTTATTCTTCCACTTCCAACTAAAAGCAAAATTCTACTCTCAATTATTTTTTACCAAAAAAAAGGTACCATCAGAAAATTGTATAAAGTGCAATTTCTCCTCCAAATGGTAACTTAATCTCTATAACAAATTATTTGGTAAAATTTAATTGCGGAAAATACCTAATCCATGAGGCATGAGCATTGTGTTGTATTTCGTATCTCCCTTGGGTTTCATCTTTCAATAGTTCACTCCTACTAGTGTTTTCTCTCTATTGATGGAAGACATTGTAAGGCTTCCCCCCTTCAAGGGGTTGACCTTAGCTTCAGTGTCATGAATTGAGCCATGGAATCTGCATGTGAATGCGTTGTGGTGTGTTGTCGATAAGAGAATCGTCACCGTGCCTATACAGGTTAATCACGAACGCCCGAAACATTGTGCCAAACTAATGGCCCTACTGTTAGGTCCGGTAACCACATTGTGAGTCGGACATGGTACAGACCAAATCTGCCCGCATGTAGCGGGATCTACTCGGTCTCATTGTAGTTCCCGAATCATATATTTGAATTCAAAGAGCTATTGATTTGATCTTAAAACGCGCATTAATCTAGTATTATTACAAAAGTAGATTTCTATTATCATGCATCACAACCTAACCTAATAATTGTGACCAATTCGGATAATCAAATTAATATGATGCCTAAAATTCTGCTCGTCCATAATTTCTGAATGGGGTAACAATAATGTTTGTATTAGTTTAGACACCTGAAGCTCATTTACCTCCTAATTTCCTTTTGTCCACTTGTTTCCCTTTGATACAAAATAATGCATACATTTAAATTTGAAAAGTCGAGGGAATCAAAAATTTCATCTCACACGAGCCTTTCATTCTTTGTTTAGAAATGTTCCCTAAACGCTTGAACCAAGAGATGAATAATTCTTATTAGCTCAATTTCCTTTACGTTACTACCACAAGTACTGACATTCGAAGAAAATAAGCTTGCTCAAAATTGAAGTAGTTAAAGGAAGATTCAAGTTCTTGAAGATACATGAAGATTAGAAGAATTGCTCTTTAAGTGTAATTTTAGGAATTCATGTAATATGCTCTGAAGTGTGATTTAATAGTAATAGTCTAAGTCTTTAAGTTCTAGTATGATATGAATTCTGGTACAATGCCTGAAACAGAATTCATAACATACTCATTTAATGAACCAAGCTGGGGAATTAACCAGTTGTGTTCCTGAATGAATTTAGCTGCGTTTTGAAAAGGATTTTCAAATATTTTGAAAGATATTTTAAAAAGATATTTGCAGCTGAAATATAGATGAATATGTGTTATATTGCTTAAACCTTGGAGTATATATCTTGGTCGATTATTTCCTTAGGATAAATCGAACAAGATAAATTCTTTCCATAAATCTAAATCTTGCCTTGATTGACAATATAGATTTATGGAAACTAGGGTTTAAGTCAATAACATATAATACTCATCTATGCTTCCACATTCGATATCTCCACGGATTAAAAGAGAAAAATACTTTTAAGCAAAACACAAAAGCAACAAAGATCATTACTTTGAGTCATACAAGAGCATTAGACGAGCTTAAAACATTCTCTTACTTAGCTTTTTATAGTCATCATAAGAGAGAAATATTGCTATTGTAAGCATTCAACAGAGGGTTGAAGGCCTGTGTTGTTTGTGAGTTCAAACACAAAGTTGGACTTACGAGTGTGAGTCAGAGTAGGGAAACAGGAGAGTGAGCGAGTTTCTTTGTTTTTCGAAGTAGGATTATATAAAAGAACTTAGGATAGGAGGACGTAGCCCAGAGTTGGAATGCAACCTCAGTTAAATACTGTGTGTTCTTTATTGCTTTACTTATATTCCGCTGCGTAACAGGGAACTCGCCCAACTGACCTCATCTAAGTCGAAAGCAAATAGAAGAAAATTGGTTTCATTTACTCAACTCCCATTCACCCCCCCCCCCCCCCCCTCTTGAGATCACCTAACCTTCGAACACTAATGTGGCATTATTAGCACTAGAATCTAGCCATCAGGTGTGTTTAGGTAATAATGTTAAACTGACTTCTAAACAAACAAAAGAAAGAAATATACCCTTTTCAACGTCACTCGTGATATTTCGTGCATTGTTTCTTCTTATGAGTTGTCTTACCACAGAAGAAGAAACTAAACTTAGTTTTATCTTTAGTTTCATCCTTATTTTTCATATGTTGCTTCTATAGTGATTGTGAAACCGCATCCTTAACCTTCTTTCTATTCTTGCTATCCTTAAAGGAAGATTTCAAATGAGCACTATCTATCTTTTCTTGCTTCAATCTCTTTCCCTCTTGAATACAATGAAAAATTAGTTCAATTAGAGTCCATTTATCCTCTTGACAGTTATAACTAACCTTAA
Organism: Bassia scoparia; assembly: GCA_008642245.1. Lineage (NCBI taxonomy): Eukaryota > Viridiplantae > Streptophyta > Magnoliopsida > Caryophyllales > Amaranthaceae > Bassia > Bassia scoparia. The sequence goes on along the minus strand of SNQN01000038.1, from coordinate 237,419 downwards.
ATTGATTGAATTTTTTTAGGAAGATATAGTAAAAAGAGATGCACGAGCAAGTTCTCAAACATCTCTAACTAATTTCCATTTCAAATTAATCGATAAAAGTTAATTAAATTCGCGAAAGCATACCCCAATCCTTGWGTATTGCATGTGTTGTATCTCGTATCTCCCTTAGCGTTTGAGTCTTCCAATAGTCAGACTTACTAAGGTTTTCTCTCTATTGATTAGATGATATGATATACTAATGTATTGTGCTCTTGGAGACCAAACCTTGGATATCTATTTATAATAGACTTCATTCTTAATCAGCCCATGTATTGGAAAAAAATCCAATGGTCTATACACATAAAGACTAGTCTCATACTAATAAAAGACGTAAATAAGCTCAATATCAATATTAACTTAATTGGATCATTTTATTCGGGTCAAACTATTTGATAGCAATTGAATACAATCACATCCGAATAGTCAACATATATAAAATTGTATTTAGGTCCACATATTTCCAATTTTTTTCGTTTTTCTTTTTACATATTTTTACTTTATTTATTGTGTGGTTGAGTATTTTGTTGCAAAGATTCAATTTTTCAAGGCTAAATGTGTTTTAGAACATCGTGAATTTCTTTCGTTTTGTTTAATTTTTATTATGTATTAATGTAAGGATTTTTGTAAGAAACACCTTTTATGTGTGTTTTTTGTAGAAAACACATTTTATGTCAAATTTTGTAAAAAACCTTTTCTGACCCTTTTTATTAAAAAAAGACACCTTAGTTGATTTTCCGAGTGAGATTTGTCAACCATTCCGACATTGAACTTATTTCACCATTTTGTTCCAAATATGCCCGTGTTCCTCACCCTTCTTTCACTCATCTCTTTCGACACTCCCTCATCTCTTTAATACCCCAATTTCTTATAACAAGTAAATAAACATTAATGAAAAACAACATCAATTTAAAAAAAAGGAAAAAACAAAAGCAGTAACTTTGAGAAGAAATGTAAAAAATTTAGCTTTGCAAAGTTAAGAGAGAGTTCAAAATCAAGATTGTTGCAAGGAATCTCAATGTGTAATGGAAGATGAGAAAACAGAGGAGCGAGACAGAGAGAGCTGAAGAAAATGAGAGGAAGAGGAAGAAAGAGAAGAAGAAAAAAATGAATGAGGAAGTAAGAATGGGAGGGAGTTGATGAAAATCGAATAAAAATTTGGAAGGGTCGAAGAGTCGCAGCAACAAAGGTGTCCTCACGTCATTTTTGCTGAAATCGAAAAAAGTCAACGCCTGGATATTTGACTTTTCTCACCGAGAAACCAACTAAGGTGCTTTTTTTAATAAAAATGGTCATAAAATGTTTCTTTTTACAAAAAAAAAAAACACACATAAAGTGTTTTCTTACAGAAAATCCTTAATGTAATTAAATTTTTAGGGTTTAAGAATTTTATTATATATTTTGTTATACAAATTACTATTAAATATTTACATTTAGATTATTATTATCAGCAAAATGTGATTGTAAATAATGACTCTAATTTGAATTTTATACCATTGGTTGTAAATGATTGTTGTCTTTCTAAAAGATGGAAGTTGTATGATCTTTTTTATTTTTATTTTGGAAAAATTGACGAGAAAGTTGTACAATAATATTATTACTTTAATGCTTGATGTCATAGTGTCATGACATTTAGGAAATTGCAACAAAACACCTTATATATGCACTTTTTTGTATAAAACACCTTCTTAATCTTTTATTGTAAAAAAAACACCTTAAAAATATATCCTATTAAAAAACACACCTTAGTCCAATTTTCGGCCAAAATTGTCAACGAATTTGTGTTGACTGCTCGTAGTTTTTTTTTTTTTTTTTGATTTTGTGCGTATGTGCCTTAAATCTCAAGCAATAAGACTTGGTTTGCATTTCCCACTTATGTATTTTAACGTAGAATAATTCCTTCCTATATCTACCCTATGATAGGATGCCACGTGGCATATAAAATGGGTCCACTCTTGGCTATGTGGGCCCACTCTATGGCTATGTGGGCCCCACATGCCCATGTAAAGTGGCGTGGCCCCTAGAAGGGTAGATTAGTAAAAGACAATCGATTGAAAAGTACTCAAGCTATTGAGAATGTCATGAAATCAGTGTACTTTTAATTGCACAAATTAAAAAATGTATACTCCATAGTACCCACATTGAGGAAATAAGAAAAGTACAACCATACCAAACCCTATAAAAAGAGAGTGGTAAACCTAACCAGAGTATCTAATTCTCACCCACCAAGTACAGAATCTAGATTTGAATTGTTTGACCTTGAGTTTTTGGAAATTTTCTTTCTCCTTGCCTGACTTAAGCTAGAGGACTTTCTTGGGTCAACCTTCCAGGTTAGTAACTCTTGTTGTTTGTAGCATATAGGAGAGGAGTCAAGGCCACCATTTCAAGGGCCAGACAATGCTACATCAAAGGCTACTATCGTCCCTAGTCTAAAGTTTCATTCTTCTCTCTAGTTTTCTTGTGCCGGAACAAATTGGCCGCCGTTTTGGGAACGACAGCAATTAATGTCAGCACATATTACAGTGCTTGAGAGATTCTGCCATATAAGCTGGTCAGCAAGGAGTAAGAGGAGAGAGGAGGGAGGAGGCATTCCCATCCCTAGGAGGGACACGTGTTGTTGTCTGCCCGACGCAAGGCGACCTTGAGTCCCGGCGAGGCAAGCTAACCGGCCCCTGCCAATCTTGCACTCTCAGCCTAGTGATTCATCACTCGCAAGAGCTCAACGCTCCCCTGAGGAGAGTGAGCCCTCCTAACTTAGCCGGTAGGAGTAACCTCAACAGTAGCCTCATTTGTGGCACCAACCCATCCGATGCTAGGCATCTCGAGAAGCAGCCAAAGGAGAGGCCATCCCAATTGCACGCCAGCGCTCTCTAAGAAGGTATCCTCCTAGACCCTTTCATTTTCGATTCTCCCGATAGGGGAAACTCTCTTTGGAGCATCCCTAGTGAAGTGCAGCTTCTCCCCTCCGACAGCGGAGGGCGTCCCTCAAGTCAAGTCGGTTCCAGCTGAGCTTGTGCCTAAGTCATGGATGCTAGGCTCATCCATCGAGGAGGGGAGAAAGCATGGAGGAAGCATGGATGCAGAGGACGCATCATTAACAATCATCGTATCAGGAGATGGTATGCAGCGTTGCACTTGGTTTCCCCACGCCGAGGAGACCTTTGACCGACCTTCTCCCAGAACAAACCAGTCCAGTCGAGAGGCACTTAGTCGGTCACAGCGGTAGCTCAAAAGAATGCCACCTCGGTCTAGATCCGAGCCCTTGAAAGGATGAAATCATTCCGATTAGTCAAGGAGTCAACCGAAAGGAACACGGGTCAATCACCAGCACAAATACTCTATCATAAAAATCCTTCAGTAGTGAGATTATGACACTGAAGATCGAAGAAAGTGAAAGTGCCAAATAGAGACCTTCGATGGACTACTGACCCGAATTACATGGTTGTCTATAGACCCAGATGGCTGTGCAAACCGGATATGGCGACAGGTGTAGTTTCTTTCCAACCACACTCAAAGTATGCTCTAAATCGGTTGTAGAATGCCATCTAGTTGCTACCAATTCACCTCTTGGAGCTTTGTTCAAACAACAATTCTTGCTGCAAAACGTCACAAGAAAATAGTACTTTGATGAGTTAAAATAAGGCAGAAATGAAGTCTGATTCTAATATATGAGCGATTACATTGCTGAATCCCTGACATTTCAAATCTGAGAGGCAATGTGCACATTTACTGCCCACGTGTCAAGCCTAAAACTAGCCGATTTAAGAAGATCTAGTCATTGATGGTATCACCTAGTACTCCCCTGCTCTGAAATTCGCCATAAATATATTACACGCCTCAGCAAAATCAATAATATGCATGATGACCAGCCCTCGATTGAGGGTAAAAGAAGTTGGATGACATAAGAATGGAAAATTAAGGACAGGGGCAAGAAGCTCGCCGTGATGGATGAGAGAGTGACCCTCGTGTACAACACTAACCGAAGAACTCTTCCTAATATCAAGCCCCTCGATCCATTTACCAGCTAGAACCTGTTAATACCACCATGAACAGGTATCAACAAAACCTCTAGGATTGTGATAAACTACATCAGGCGTAAGTTGTGAACACTACAACTATCGATGTATTGCAAAGGAGCTCCAAGAAGCTCGGAGAAAATTAGCCAATTTGATGGCAAGCTGAACAGATACCTCAAGAAGAGTGACAACAATGACAGAAACAAGACTCGGCAAACGAGAGATAGGCCCTCGGTTAGTAATGAGACCGAGCACATGGTGAGTGTCATCTTTGGTGGCCATGCTTCGGGTGGACCTAGCACCGAGGCTGAAAACGTCATCTAGAGGATCTCACACACTAAGTGTTGAAGGTCAAAGGGAAGATACCTCCCAAGTGCCCGAAGATGATTTTRGATGACCYCTCAACCAAACTCATCGTTGTACCTCATGATCTCCAATGCTCAGGTAAAAAGGGTCCATAACGWRAGTGGCAGCTCCTCAAAAATTATTACTTGGGATTGTTTGCAAAAGCTRAGATATTTCTAAGAACGACTTGATAGCCTCACAATATCCCATGGTCGGCTTCAGGGAAAAAGGACATACCCCGAGGGCATTGTCAAGTTGCATAGTAAAMATTGGAGAGATAGACCAGGCTCACTCAGCCTAGGTGTACTTCACGATCATGGATATGGACCTCCCCTACAATATCATCCATGGTAAGCCTAACCTCAACAAAGTGAAAGCATCAATCTCTACTTATCAATTGTTGCTGCAATATGAAACGGACTCCGGGGCCGTAGGTAAGTTATATGGGAATCAGCGATCAGCAAGGGAATGCTATGTAAATAGCCTTCGCTAGGCTAAGCCGAAGCCGAAACCCTCGATCTGTCACAAGAGGAAAGACCCTCCTCGAACTGAGGCCCTAGCCGGGCTGGGAGTCTACCTCAGCGACAATCCCAAGCGTTACAATCAACCTCAGCCTATGGAGGCCAATTAAGAAGTACAAATTGATGTATCTAGTAAGCATACTGTCAGGCTTGGGACATCACTTGACCACGAGACTCGGGAAAAGGTGGTAGTAACCCGAAAGGAATTTCGTGATGTCTTCGCATTTACTGCAACTGAGATTCCCGATATTGATCCCCCGGTCATATGCTCAGCATCAAAGAAGTTTATAGAAGTGTGAAGCAAAAACTCAGACATTAGGGGTAAGAGATGAATGAGGCCGCTGCCTCGAAAATAAAAAAAAAATACTACTCGAAGAAGGCTTCATTTGGGAATGTCAATACTCGGACTGGTTGGCCAATGTTGTATTGGTTAGGAAACCAAATGGCACTTGGCGTATGTGCGTCGACTTCACGGACT
>SNQN01000038.1:168830-231880 GCA_008642245.1 Bassia scoparia | reverse complement strand
TTTACCAAGAACGATTTTAGTAGACATGCGCTACATCCATACGAGTTGCCTCTTTTCTAGTTGCAACGTGCTACTTTCATATCTTTGGTAGTCGATGCCATCACATGTACTTCCATACTGTCTAATTTGAGTCCCCCGATGGCCTGTTTGGTACACTCGAGCGACTAAAATCCTGCCATACTAGCGACCTCATTTTGGCAAGGGCTCTCGATCTAGCACCGTGCCGCCTTGATGGCTTCAAATATGTCAATTTTTCCTTACAAACATTATTTTCGTAATGTGGTTTCGATTCATTTGGCTCCCGACAGTCCGACTAGCTTCGGATATTTCAATTCCCCTAAACGGATCATCATTATACGCGACATTCATGTTGTTCGATCCGTTTTGGAAAATTGATTTTCTCTATTCCTGATCTCCTGCGAATGAATATTGTGTGACTTTCTGCACTTCTGAAATGTATTTGGGTTATATTGTTCATGTTAGGATTTGATGTTGTGTTTATTTTTAATGGTCATCTGGTTGTAGGATAGTTGGAATGGGCTGATTCTGAATTATGTAATTATATATTTTATTTCTACGATATTATTTATTGAATTTATATATTATTCCATTATGATCTCAGATATCCTAGTTATTATTATTGATGCATATATTTATTAATTATTTCATATTTTCTCTACTATTTCAGATTTCATTATTATCTCACTTAGATTATTATTATTAATATAATAATCATCTTTGATACTATTCGTGCATTTTTTATTCTTAACCTTAATTTATTATTATTTTATTATTATTATTAGAATTTGTCAGGCATTTCGTAAGACGTACTAGCACCTTACTGAATTTTATTGTCCCAAACGTGATTACTTTTGGGCAGAGAACCTATTATCACCTTTCCCGCCACACAACCTGAGGGCATAACTCTGAATTGCAAGTATAATGTAAGACAAGATCTCCCTCAATAAGGGGGAGACAACGCTTCAGTAGGCTTGACAGATTGCTCGTTCGGCTTGTTGGAAGGCTACTTGCTTCTTCATCACCACTGAAGGCACTTATCATGTTTGTGACATTTTTAGTGCCTTGAAAACTCCAGAATCTTTCTGCGACGCGAGATACGGAACTGACTAAGGCTAGCCATAGCAACTATGAGCTTGTGCATAACTCTTTGACCGACTTCAGGGAACTTTTCTCCATGTTAATCATTCTTAGAATTTTATATCGGTTAGAAATTGATGCCAACCTCTCGTCGATTAAGGAATCAGAACGGGATACATGGCTATCCAACACACATTTTTTGGGTTCAACTTCATGTTTATTTCCTGAGAGCGCAGACTGCTTCTATACAGGTCGTGAGACATTGATCCTTGACTTTTGCTTTCACATCATCGTATGTCATTAACGTTATATCTCGCGTTTCGGCCCTACCTATCTGGGCCATCGAAGATTTTTGGTTGACTCAGCCTTTGATAAGTTAGCTGCATTCTCAGCCCAAAGGCACGACATCTTTAAAAAATATACCCTTTTTTGGTGATGAAGGGCTGTGTGCAGGTTGATCTTTCCTCGGGCCATGGGATGATGATACCCCGCTGGTACATGCATAAGAACTGAACAAGACTAGCTCCGCGCTGTTGAGTGGCTGTGACTAAGGTGTCGATCTTTTTTTGTAGGGATGTCATAACTTGGGGCATGCTTTGTTCGGGACATGGTTCGAATGGTATGATGGTCGGCTATACAAAAATTCTTACACTCATCCCTTGCTTAGGTGTGTCACACCTTATGAAGGGGATTATATCCTTCGGAAAATCCATGAGAGGGCTTATGGCAGCCATCAGGGTGRCAGGACATTGGCTGGAAAAGTCCTTRGAGTCGGGCCGGATACTACTGGCTAACACCCAAGCAGGAAGCACATGACTTAGTTCAAAAATGTGAGAAATTCTAAAAGAATTCCTCCGTCCCTCAGAGGCTAACCAACCAGCTCTCCGTCATCCTACCCAATCTGCCCTTCGACAAATGGGGCATGTATTTGCTGGGACCCTTCTTTTCAGCCTCGGGACAAATGAAGTTTCTCATTGTTGCGGTGGACTACTTCACCAAATGGGTGGAAGCCAAGTCTCTGGCTACCATCACCGAGAAACAAGTCCAACAATTCATGTGGAGAAATATCATAACAAGGTTCGGCATACCCCGAGTATTGGTCACCGACAACGGAAGGTAGTTTGTAAGTGAATCAAACAAGGAGTATTGTGCTTGGTTTGGCATCAGCAACCTCAGTGGATAGGCCCCAAACTAATGGTCAAGCTGAAGTTGCCAACAAAGTCATCCTTCAGGGCATCAAGACTAAGCTGGAAGGTTTAAAGGGAACTTAGGTCGATGAGTTACGCGGAATACTATGGTRTGCTCGGAAGAAACCAAAGGATGCCACGGGTCACACACCCTTCTCTCTGGTGTAAGGTAGCGAGGCAGTCCTTCRAGTCGAGGTCGAGTTTCCTTCCCCTCAAATAACCTTCTATGACTATGAKTATGACCCAAATGAAGAGTCCAAGAAATTCAGCCTCGATTTGTTACTCGAAACCTGAGGCAACGCATTGCTCAAATCAAACACCTATAAGCAGAAAATCACAAGGTATTTTAACCAAAGGGTGAAGACTAAGGAAATATAGGTTGGGAATTGGGTCCTAAGGAGGTTCGAAGCCARGGGAAGAGAGAACATACTAGGTGAGCTCAACCCCAACTGGGAAGGCCCTTACCGGGTCATTGGAATGGTTCGACCTAGAACCTATAGACTCYAGAACACTGAAGGTAAAGCCCTACCTCGACCRTGGAATGTGGACAATCTTCGAAGATACTATGRCTAAGGATCAGGACTTCACCAACTTTTGCTTATTTTTATTTTTCAAATGTTGTAAACAACCTAGCTATCACTRGGGGTATCCTCACCGGTTGTCTCAACTAAGCAGTGTCGTGTCATCTCGGCTATGACAAACACATCGTTTTKATAGATTGYCATAAAAAAGCATAAGATTRCATTAAATTTTTRGTGTTAATCAGTTCTCTAAAATTTTGCAAGTGTTATACCTCGAGAAATGGCATGCTTACCTTCGGGGCAACACAYGCCTCGGTATAGCCAGGCTAACCAAGCCTCAGGCAAAGGCCAACATACSATCTCTCGAAAAACTTATATTGAGTTAGCTTATCAATAACTCAAAATTCAAAGTGTTAGCAATCGGGAAGATCAATTGAGGAAAGATTGAAGATAAATACTTGTAAATAATAAGCAGGTAAAAACAGGTCTCGAAAATTAAAGAGAAACTGATAAGTTTTATGAATAAAGCAACGCTCGCAAAAATTAAGAATAGGAATTATCCATAGAAAGTCGGCGACATATACACGATAATGAACACTTTTAAAATTTCGAAAATTATACATTTTTGGCCTGAACATGACTAGTAGAGATGAAAAACAAATAAATGGGAAGCAGGATCAGGCAGTCATTCCTCATACTATCGTTGTTTCTCCTTATCGTCCGAGGAGACCACCTTTGTCAGGGATGAATGAGCTGAAGGCTGACCTTTCTCATCCTGAGCCTTCGAAGCAAAAGCACCGTCAACACACGGAGTCCTCTATTGAGCTTGGAGCAGCCTAGGCTTGGGCACTTTGTTTCGACGCCTCTTTGAGCGAACGTCAATCATGGCAGCTCCTCAGCAGCCATTAGCTCATCATACTTCCCCTACAGAGAAGCCCATTGACCCGGTGGTGATGGCAGCCATGGCAGTCTCCACTTGGAAAGAGTGTGATCAACGCCAGTCTTGATGACGATTGACCGAGTATAACTTGGTACTGATGGCTTCAGGGTAGCAAACCAGGCCCTCTACCATAGTCCTGTCCCCCTACACCCGACTTCTATTTTCTTAGCTCTCGCTCCTCGGTAGCTTCTCGATGGTGGCATTCTTTTTCTCGATGATCTTCTTCCTCTTTCGAGCCGCTCTACAGCTCGGTCATGGGTCGTCGCTTAGCTTCTGACGATCTTCTCCCTCTCCTTCTGTAAGTTTTTCAGCTCCTTGTCTTTTTCTTGAAAGACCAATGTTCTTCTGGAGAGGGGTCTTCTTGTTGGCGGGCATGTTGAAGAGACAAAGAATGTACCCTAAACAGTCAGCTGCAAGAAAAACAAGTACCAGTTTGTTGAACCCTATGAATTTTGATTGAATGTCATAACAACCCACTAAGGCAACTCATAAGTGTTTATTTGATAGAAGTGTTTGTATTGTGTTTTGTTTGTAGATGTTTGATGATTAAGAATGTCTTAAAGATGATGATATCTTAGGAGAAAGAAAAGAAGTTCCAGGTTCTTGGATACATTTAAACTGAGCTCAAGGAAGGAAGCTCATCTAAAAGGAAGACTCGAGTTCCTTGGCAATTGCTTAAAACAGTTTTTGAGACTTAATGGTACAATAGATCTAGGGTTAGTAATTTTAGATTTATTGTAATAACTTGGCAGTTGGTATGAAATATAAGCTCGGAAGAATAAAGAAGAATAAATATAAGTTTGTGAATTAAATATTAAAGGATATATGGGTGGTTTGTAAAGGGGGACAATAAAAAACTAGGTAACTTGTAAAATTTCAGAATAATAAATCGTTTTTAGATTATTAAGAATTATTTTCTAGTTTTTTATATTTCTTAAATATATTATGTTTAATTTTATCTTTTGTTGTTAAAACTTTTAAATGAAAAATCCTGATTGGTATTGGACGTATAAGTGTCTAAATCGAATAAGAGATAGATCGTATAGAACGTGTAGAATGGCTTGATTATTCAGGCTAACTAATTGAGAGAAAATGAGAGACCTCATACGGAGAAATAAATGAAGGAGAGTAGAGATCATCGTGCGATGAGCTTAGAGAGATAGTTGCGAGTTGCAGTATGTCGCTCGATCCTACAAACGGAGTTTCGTGTATGTGGTGGACTTCTGCTTGGCTTCCACGCTTACCATACTCCCTTATAAATACTTCTCACTTAGTATAAATCAAAACGACACTTCGAGAAAAGAAATATTAAGAGCTTTATTCTTCATACCAGTGCCAAGTCTTAAGTAAAATCGAGTTGTTAAAAGTGCTTTGATCTGTTGATTAAAAAGCAAGGGGTTGTGAGAGTAGTTCATAGCCGAGGATCTTGGAATTGAGAGTTTGAGAGTGTGACAACAGAGGGGTTGGTTTCAAGGTTCAAGAAGTTCTACATTGAACTGAGAACGAGGGTTTAGATTGTATTAGGTGTTTTAACCTATTGTAATAAAGACGAAGTCCTGTGTTGCATCAGGCCACAGTTTTTCCTCTCTTGGCGTTTGTCTTGAGAGTTTCTGTGTTTGAAAATCTCTGTTCTCGTGTTTCTCTTGTTAAGTTTCTTTTAATTCCGCGAAAAGTAACCTTAAGTTCTCAAATACAATTCACCCCACCCTCTTGTATGTTCAGTCGATCCAACACTATGAAAAGAAGACAAGTTATACACCTCGAGGCTTTGAGAGAATACCTCGAGCCAGACTTTCTGCAAGTCCTTAGTTTTCTCGGGCCTGGGCTCTTCTTTATCAACTCATTGACATCCTTGGTGGATATATGTCTTAGCTCTCTCGGACTCTTTTTGCTTGCCTTATCTTCAAACTGAGTTAGAGGAACAACTGGCTAGCCTGGGATCCGACCGAGGCTCTTCCAATGGTAGGTGACGTCAGCACCACCGGTAAGATAATGGCGGTGTCAAAGTTCTCAAAATTATCGATGAGGGAGGATTGAACGGCGGGGCAACAGGGTGCTTCTCCTATGGGTCACCCTCTAAGACCGCCTTTTGGCCCTCGGAGGAGATACACTTCTTCGGATTCTACAAGAAAGGGAAGTTAGATCGTAAAAGACCAWGTATGATGACCCGAGAATTAGCAAAGTAGATCGACTTACATCCGCCACTGTCGGGATCGGGATGTTCCCGACCTCCATCTCCGAGGCGATGTCCCTGAACAAGAAGTCTTCAGTAGTAATCACATCAGCCATAGTGAAATTCCCAAACTTACCAGCCTCTACAAAACAGGCAACCAAACAAGGTCAGTATATGGAAACATAACTTATTAATAATATAAGAAAGATATAAGTAAAACAAATCGGGATTCGAAARAGAGAACTCGGGCACCCTATCAGGGGACATTTTTTGGCTCAAACGACACATTTCCAAGTAGTGCTCGTTCTGTAAGATGTTGTCATCGGGCAACCACCTTCGGATGACATCGGGAAGAGCATAAGGGTCACCAGTAGCCCACTTCTTCTCCCTAAGGAAAAAGAAAGCTACCACACCCTCAGAKAAATTCATGGGTGGAACATTGTAATTGAGAATGAGGTTGGGATGGTTAAGGGTTCTAACTCGGGGAAAGTCCCAAGCAGTCGGCCTATAGACAAAGGCAAACTCTCGGTGAAACCCTTTCTAGCTAGACCGAGTCCTACCCAAAACCTTGTAAGCTAAGGTTTCTGGCACTGAAAGATCAACCAGCAAGAACTGTAATCGTCCCCTTGACACTCGGTCAGTTTGAAGATGTTCTGAAAGAGAGTCAAGGTCAAAGGCCTCCTCATCCAGTTGCAAATGGAAAAGAACCCAATGATATGAATAACCGAGTTGGGCATRAGGTTATGCAAGGTGAGGTTGTACTRGTGCAGCAATCGAGGGATGAAAGGATCAAGTGGAAAACGGAGGCCCATCTCCAGGTGACCTTTATATACAACTACAGTCCCTAGAGGTGGGGTGAGGARCGACTGGTCGAAATTGGGGGCTATGTACCTGCATGGAGGCCAGGGGGTAAATAGAACTTATGACTCTCCCAGAAATGCAACTCCTTAAACAACCTCAGCTGGTGGTGTTTCTCAGTGAAGAAGTAGCCAAGGCCCCTCTCGTTGTCTAGGATCTCCTGACCGGATGTCAAAGCTTCGGCCATTTTTCGATGACGAAATTTACCTTATTATATACAAAATTACGGCTAAAACCGAGCGAATCGCCACCCTTGGTCCTACATACACCTACCTCTCAAGGTAGTGATATACCTGTCAACTCTTCTCCCTAAGGCTCGGGGGTCAAAGGTGGGGATCTAATAGGAATGCCATCTAAAAGATTTTGTTCGMGTACAACACTCAGGACTACGACACCCTCYAGCATAACTATACCATCTAAGAAAGGGATACCATTTACAAGGTCATATACGTACTCTTGACCRGGAGGATTATCTACAAAGTCCATCATCGGTGGCTCATCCAATGCTAAACTAATGCTAATGTCTAAGTCGGAAAACAACAGTCCTTGGGTCGGGGAATATACATTTCTACTATCAAATTCAGAATCAGAAAGGGAGTCATTCATCATGCAAAAGCAAGAAAACCTAAGTCAAGGGGGTCAGAGTATCAACGTACCTTAATCGGGTGACAACCTAATGGGAAGAGAATGCACTTCCTTCGACAGAGATCCCAAGCCTTCCACAAACCAGGTCACTCCAGAGAAAGAATTCTAGAGAGAAAAGAGAGATTTTAAGAGAGAGAGAGAGAGAGAGAGAGAGAGAGAGAGAGAGAGAAAAGAGAGCAAAAGTGAAATTTGAAGAATGGTAAATGTGAAAACTGATTCACCCAAATGACTCTTATATAAAAAAAGGAGATGAACAGTTACCATAGTACATCAAGTACTACTTTTAATAATATTAAAGTAGTAGAAACTGTCRAAATTCATCTTCCAAGCCCTCGAGAATATAAAATAAGGTCATTTATCCCGAGTAACAACACTTGTGAAAATTGTGGGATGAAATTCGCCACATACTCTRGGGAATAAAAGGAATCACCCTCCTTTTCCCGAGCCATGGTCCCTCGGAAATCAAAGGAGTCARTCTCCTTTTCCCGAGCCATAGACCCTCGGGAACCAAAGGAATCACTCTCCTTTTCCTGAGCCAAAGACCCTRGAGAACCAAATGAGTCATAGTCCCTCGGGAACCAAGTGAGTCACTTCCCTTTTCCCYAGTCATGGTCCCTTGGGAAATAGAGGAATCACTCTCCCTTTTCCCGAGCCATGGTCCCTRAGGAAATAAAGGAATCACTCTCCTTTTCCCGAAACATGGTCCCTCGAGAATTAAAGGAACCATTCTCCTTTTCCCGAGKCATGGTCCCTCGGGAAATACAGGAATCACTCTCCTTTTCCCGAGTCATGGTCCCATGGGAATCAAAGGAACCATTCTCCTTTTCTCGAGCCTTGGCCCCTCAGGAATCATAGGAATCACCCTCCTAATCCCGAGGCTCATTCCTACGGGAGTCGAGAGACCACAACCTCCTTACCGAGTCAACATACTTAGTTTTCAAAACAAGAAGACTACCTCACAGTTCTGATTACCGAAGCTCYGTCACTCGGCACARGGGGTTCATTAGCCTCTAGTCGAGTGTCCTCTTGCTGAGGCTCYGTTACTCAACACGCATGGGGCTCATTAGCCCCTAGCCGAATGTCCTCTTGCCGAGGCTTGGTTACTCGGCACGCATGGGGCTCATTAGCCCCTAGCCGAATATCCTCTTACCGAGGCTCGGTCACTCTACACATATGGGGCTTATTAGCCCCTAGCCGAGTATCCTCTTACCGAGGACTCGATCACTCACCACACATGGGGCTCATTAGCCCCTAGCCGAGTATCCTTTTACCAAGGCTTAGTCACTTAGCACACATGGGAAACATTAGCCCCTAGCCGAGTATCCTCTTACCAAGGCTTGGTCCCTCAGCACGCATGGGGCTTAACCCCTAGTCGAGTTTCCCCTTACTGAGGTTCGGTCCTTCGACACACGCGAGGCTCTCTGGACCATCAAGAACCAATTAGCCTCGAGCCTTCTCACCGAAGATCACTTGAAAGCAAAACCCAAGAAAGCCAAGGTGATCGCATTTCCCTTATCAAGGGCACCTATCCACCACGATCGTTGGTCTGTGACCTTTGAGCAACAGGCCTAACTAGCTTCTTGAGAAAAATCCCTGACTACTCTCGCCCTGCGCGACTAGAGATACCATTGGAAACCGAGTAAGGAGAGCGATGTCCGCTTAACACCTAATCTCACTCGGACTTCAATCTAAGTATAAGCGTGGGGCTATTGTTCCTACATCTACCCTATACAGGATGCCACGTGGCACAAAGTGGGTCCACTTTATTGCTATGTGAGCCACATGCCATGTAAGGTGGGCCCCTAGAAGGGTAGATTAGTAAAAGAGAATTGACTGAAAAGTACTCTGGCTATTGAGAATGTCATGAAAATCAGTGTACTTTTGTCCAACATTTGAATTCTTCCATAGTCCCACATTGGAGAAATAAGCAAAGTACAATCATACAAAACCCTATAAWAGGGGAYTTTGTAAATCTAATCAAGGTATTTAATTCTCAACCCACCAATTACAATTTAGCTTTGACTAGCTTGACTTTGAGTTTTGGAAAGTCTTCTTTCTCCTTGCTGACTTAAGCATCGGAGGGGCTTTCCTGGYTCAACCCCCCGAGTCAGTAACTCCTGTTGTTTTGCAGGCATACAAGAGAGGAGTCAAGGTCCATTTCAAGAGCCCAGACAGTGCCACGTCAGAGGTCAGTTGTCGTCTCCAGGTTAAAAGTTTTGTTCGTTCTCTTTGTGGTTCCTTGTGTAGGAACAATGATAACAACCAAAGCAGTTCCCAAGCATTGACAACCTTACTAGGTAGGCTCCCCAACACCAGAGTATGCAATCTAATCTCATTGGTAGCAAGTCAATCCCTATATCTTTGGAAAGATTTACAAGTATACATCAGATTTCACCTTTACCAATTCAATCAATCTATCTCTGACCTTAAATCTTTTGAGAATAGCCAGCCACCAAAAGAACTTATGCTTAGGCATAGCGTACCTATTTCAAACCACATTATACCAATTTACCTGCTCCCTTCTACCCGCAATAGTCTTGTAAGCTAGGTTAATCCTGTAACTAGCCCCATTTTGTGGCCACCAATCTTGGCCTCAAATTGTTCATCATTTCCTTAACCGTACATAAGATTCTCCAAATCTAACTATTTAATCAATTGCTAGAGCT
This sequence comes from Bassia scoparia, assembly GCA_008642245.1. Classification (NCBI taxonomy): domain Eukaryota; kingdom Viridiplantae; phylum Streptophyta; class Magnoliopsida; order Caryophyllales; family Amaranthaceae; genus Bassia; species Bassia scoparia. The sequence goes on along the minus strand of SNQN01000038.1, from coordinate 221,792 downwards.
TATACATTATATTTTTGAGCTAATAATGGAATAAATACATGTTGCAAATTTTAGTGAATTAAATATTGTTGTTGGTTTAATACTATAAGTTCCCTTAAACAAATTGTTTAACAAAAGTTATTCATTACAGTACCTTATTTCCAATTTCTACAAGTAAAGTACCCTACTTGCAACTTAAAGCAAAATTTAGTACGCACTTAAATACTTTACTCCGAAAAAAGTCAAATTTTCAAGAGATGATATACATATTAAATGTATATAGTCCCCACATACACATAGTGTATTGTCCAATGATAAAATAGCACATTAAATTTAAAGTTTTAATTCTAAAAGAAGTTTTAAAATTAGCAATGTGATATACATATCATAAAAAAATTAACTTTAACATTAAATTTTTGGAGGAAAAGATTTGGAACAGTTGGCTCCAACTCTACCTTTGATTCTTGTAGTCAAATATTCGAATCCTTGTATTCATTGCCACTTTTTTGGAACGGAAAATATACTAATTTTCTAGCTTTCTTATGTACATTATACTATAATTAACAAGAATTATTTACACTACTTGGAATTTTACAAATTGATATGTACAACTTTTTGTGTGTTTCTAAGATAACCATAGTAAGAGCCTTGGATTTGGAATTGGATTTGGCTCTTATTATGATTGTAGTGTCAACTTAAAAAGGACTACAAGCTTACGCAACAAACTATAGTGTTACTATATTCGAGAAATCAAATCATCCATAAATGATCGAATTCTCGGACTCCAAAAAATGCTATGGGATGCTCAGAATTGGTTGAAGTAGTTGAATAGGAGGATAACTATGACTATAGCCGTTGGTAAATTTACCAAAGACGAGAAAGATTTATTTGATGAGTGAATACTTTGTTTTTCATAGTGAATCCTAACTATTCGACTATCCCTTTTCCATAAGGGGGATTGGGATGAATGTGTTGAAGGATATATAGACAGAATTAGAGAAGTCAAACTTCATACTGCCATAAATAATCTTTCAACATAAATTAAAATTACTTAATAGCTTTGCTTCAACCTTAAGTTTATTTTGAAAAAAAATTGAAAAATAATTTGAATCGAAAACAATTCATCATAATAAGCGTAACCATTCATCACACAACCTGTCTTGAAAACTCTAAAACTGCCAACAACATGACTTACATGATTATATCAACAAAAGATACACTAGATGACCAAAAGCATAGAATTATGTGTTTGTAAATATAAACATACACCAAGTTACCCTCAGTAGGGCGGCACTACTGAATACACAGAAGATATCTCAAGCAAAGACTACTCTAGCATTTCGTGAGGCCTTTGGAAAGCTTTGTAACTGCAACTTGAACTCAGCGTGTTCATCCTTCATGGTGCAGTCAATAACCAATTTGTGTAAATCAACTGCACTTTTTAGCAGAAATTCTATCAATTGAAGCAAACCTTGACAGGGCTTCACATAGTCTCGAACATAAACAGTTTTGAGTCGTGGCATCACACAAGGAGAGGAAAGCTCATGCAGAAGCATATCACAATTACAAACAAGATCCTGGCAAATTTACAAGAACAACCAAATAGGCATATCAATTAACTTTTAGTTAAGCGCAAATATAAATTTCAGTTATATAAATCAAAATCAAGATAGGCATACCGCATCAGCATATAGTATAAGCCTTTTCAAGAACTGTGAGCTTCTTAGTAACCTACAGATGTCTAGTAGACAGCTTCCACGCTGTCTCTTATACACATCTAGATGTGTATAAGAGAAAGGCACTACCATGTTCCTAGTAGCTTGTCTCTATAGAAGTATATATTAGTGGGATGGGAGAGTGAGAGACTAATCCAGTTGTTTGGAGAATTTACTAATTTAGAATTCAAGAATCATACAGTATAGCACAAACAGAGAAATTTAGCCGATAATAATCACATATCAAGAACAAATTCTCTCTTGAAGTTGAAACTTACATTTACAACTATGCTAAGATCAAAATTAGTACCTCCTCCACTTGTTAGCAACAGAAAATTACTCCCTCCTTTTCAAAATATTTGTTACGTTTGAAWAATTAGGTGTTAGGAAAGAAAAACTTTGACTATCAAAAATCTTAATGATAAGAAACAACATATTCATATGAGATGTTAGATTCGTCTAAATGCATAGTTTTTTAATTATCAAGTTTATGTAATTTTTTAGGGATTTTTCCACATATACCCCTAAGTTTTAGCTTAATAACTCATATACCCCCATGTTTTTAAAAACAGCTCATATACCCCCATGTTTTTAAAAACAGCTCATATACCCCCACACTAGAAAAAATAGTTTAAATACCCTTACTATAACGGAAAAACTAACACCGTTAGTCTTTTTCTTCAATTAACCTCTAATTCAATTGATTAATCTCTAATCCCTTCTATATTTATCCGCTCTCTCCTTTCTTCCTACCTCCATTACCAKCAACATAATTCAATCAAAGTAAAAAAATTTAATTTCCAGAAAATTCAATCAAATTTCCACAAATTCAAAGTACCTCCTTCTTTCTCTTCTCTTTCCCTTCTCTCTCCTTCTGAATTCAATCAAATTTCCAGAAATAAACCCAAATTAGAGCAGAAAATTTGAACACTAACCAAAAATAAACCCAGAATATTAGAGCAGAAAATTGAGCATAAAAATGACCCAATTCGACACAATAATTCGACCCAATAACAATTCGACCACAATAGTTCAATTGGCACAATAATAGCTCGTGGGGTGGCGGCGCTGCTGCTCGTGTGTGGGGTACAGTGGCGCTGCTGTTCGTTTTACATAAGTGCAGCCCGTATCTGTTATAGAGTCAAAGCTTGAAAAAGTGGCTAAAAACTTGAACTTTAATTTAATGTATCAAAGAAAGTTGGAGGATTTTTGAAGCTAGTGAGGACAGGAGGGAGAACTGTGGAAGTATGCATCGATGTTGATATATTCGAGGTCACTCCATCGTTTCATGTTGTAGAGATGAAGAGATGTAATGGTAATACATTGGAATATCAGAAGGTATTGAGCGATGGAATGCAGCCCGCTTTGAAGGACATCATTTGGGCTTGGCAAGGTGACAGCCAGCTTCAGATGCAAAGAGAAGAGAGGGAATGAAAGAGAGAGAATGGTGAGGAATGGAAATTGAAGAGGTTGAAGATGAACATAGTTTTGTTCTTCTGGGTTGAATGAAGAAGATGATGATTTTGTAGGAGGGGTAATTAAAGAGTTATTAGGAGTAGAAATAATGAGTTAGGCGTTAAATGACTTAAATTAGGATTAAGTGTGAGAAAAATTAACACCGTTAGCTTTTCCATCCATAGTAAYGGTATTCGGGTTATTTTCTCTAATGTGAGGGGTATATGAGTTGTTTCTAAAAATACGGGGGTATATGAATTATTAAGCTAAAACTCGAGGGTATATGGGAAAAATCCCAATTTTTTATTAAGAGTAGTGGAAGATATTAAAGTTTAGACAACAGCATTGAAAATTGTGTAAAATATAAACATAACAAACCTTTTGAAACAGAGGGACTATAATCTAATCTAATCTAATAACATATACTAAAGCAATCCCCACCCCTTCATATTTTCCCTCCCAAATTTCCCTCCCATCCCCACTTTATTAATTATATATTTATATATTTATTATTTATTATTATTTTATTATTAGTTACATTTATTATTGCATAAAATTTTAAGAAAACATTTAATTAAGGTTATTAATAATTGTACTTTGGATAAAACTTTAAACATTTATTAATTGATATACATATATAATTCTATTTCTTATCACAAATAAAAAATTATTATCAAATAATCAACATTTTAAAAAATAAGTTTTGATTTTATTTACGATATTTCGTATTTTATTTAAAAGTCGAGCATTTGCTCGGGTATTATCTAGTTTTGAATAAAATACTGCATTGGCATTATCAMAGTAGAGTATTTATTAGCCACTCATCTCTTCATCAGTATTATCCCAAACARAAATTAACTATTCGTTCAATCTAGTGTACAAACAACCTCCTAGTTAATGGATTATTGATGGGTTAACTGTAACATAGCCTTGTAAATTTCTTCAGTACATCAACCATGGAATGGCAAAATCAGACATTTATTTTGAGAGAAGCTAAATTTATATTCCTACAGTTCAATAGAATCCAACTAACCTAACCATTTTAGCATACATAGCATGAAATCTCATCTACAAGAAAGCGAGGAACAAATCCTCAACTTAACCCATTTTCTCTCRACGAATGAAAYCATATACAGAAGAAAGTAATATTTTTCAGCATTGGTTCCTCTATAGTTGCATTCATCTTTTCATTAAGTAGATCACCCAAATGATTCATTTTATTTAGCACTTGTGAGTTGTGATTCTTGTGAACAATGATCCTCAATCCGACTCAAGCATCTTTTTCCACAGGGTATAGGGAAAACAATTTTAAGTTGAAAGATGAGTGAGATAGTGTAGGGAGAAAGGGGTGACAATTRCATTTATTTATTTACTCTGTATTTTTTTGGTTGTTTCTCATGGTCTTCAAATAGAAAGAAGAAAAAGATGGGTGGATGCTTGTGTATGTAAGCCTGTAAGGTATATAGTTCCAACTTAATTGAAAAGAAGATAAGTTTGCAAGCTCATTTATGCGACTTCCAAAAATTGAAAGATGCAACATACGAATTTTGTATCAGAAGAAAGGGTATCCAAAAATGTTAAATATTCCACAATGTGAGGACTTTATATTCAACAAGTTACATAGATCATACATAAGTCTTGATTCATTATAGGAATAATGCAAGAACAATATAAATGAGGTATGAGAGAACAACATTAACACAAAACCATAGAATCAGATTGAAGTAAATTATACGTGACAAAATAGGGAATTAAAAGCTCACCAAATAAGCTTTATGTCCCAATCGGGAAAGTTTGACGCTTTTCATAGGCTTCTCGAGTAAAAAAAAAAAAAAAAAAAAAAAAAAAAAAAAAAAAAAAAAAGGTCAGTAATATGTGTGCCATAAACAAATATAATAGTAAGAGATAATAATTCAAAATAAATCAAAGTGTAGGGTTCATCACAGCAAGGAGCCTTAATCTCACCACATGATATTCTCCCAACAGCAAAACTTTGGCATTTAGAAACTTCTCAAGTAATACATCGAAATCGTCAGCTTTATCTCGAAACCTGCAACATTTATAGATTCTGACCTCATGAACAGATGAAACATCAATGAGCTGCAGATTTTTCAGACGTACTTCTTCAACATGCAAGACCTTAAGGTTAGGGCAATCAAGCGAGATATGTTTCTTGGCATGCATGGCTGCCTTTTCTTCAAGTTTAACACAAAGATTGAGCACCAATTTTTCAAGGCTTGGATTAGTAAAATGCAACTTTCCAAATCCATAAGGAAGTATAACAATAAGTTCTTGTAAGCAAGGGCATCCTGATATCAAATCTCCAAACGTCTCATTACTCATAAACACACGATAAAGCTTCAATTTTCTTAGTGATCCCATATTTACTGGACCTGTGAGCTTAACCGCCAAACAACTAATATCAAGTGAAACCAGACATTGACTTGTATAAGTTAGAGGAGGCAAGATCTTCTCCTTAGATACTTGTCCATCGTAATCATCATAAATCAATGTTTTGGTGTTTTTTCCTAAAGCAAAATTCACCCATTCGAACAAATCTTCTTGAGATACATCTCGTTTGCAATAATCTGCTGCCGAAAACTTAAACTGGTCAATTGTGCAACTTCTATGGTATTTTATAACATTGTTGTTGAACTCGGCATCAGCATCAAACTCCAGTTTGCGAACCATAGTCCAGAGGTTACCAAATCGGCGAAGTAGAACAGTTCTTACAGCATATTTGATTGGCAGGAAAGAAAGAATGTGCAAAAGTAGTTCATCAGGTAATTCACTCAACCTATCTTTGCAATTGCTTTCATGCTCCTTTGAACTACTAGGTTTCGTCATTTTTGTTTCAGTTCCAATCTACAACAGTATTTATACAAATTATAAATAACTAAACAACAGGAATCATTCCGGACAATGCTGAATTATAAATGAGAAATACTTTATAAAATTAAAAAGATAGAAGTTAAACAAAAATGGGGAAATTCTAAACAAAGCTGAATAAATGAGATGAGCTTCACAATTATAAATTCCAAACATTCAACAAAATTACTTATTCAATTCAACAACTCAACATTCGAAAATGTACAACAAAATTACTTATTCGACTGAACAATTCAACAAATCAACATTCAAAAATTCAACAACTAAACATACAAAAATTTAACAATTCAACTTAGATTTAAAGATTTTTTTTWAAAAAAAATAGAAATCAAAGTTAAACGAGTAAGAAAGGTACTTGAAGAATGTGAACATGCGCGTGGAGGAGGCTGCAGCCGTGACCTGTGGTGGCGAGCTGAAGCTGATGCGCCGTTGAGAGAGAAAGTAGATATGGTTTTGTTTTTTTAGTGGTTGGAAATTAATCAACGAATAAAACCCAAAAAAATATGAACAATGTGAAAATAATCGTGTGAATAACAAATAATTTATTACAATAGAATAAATGTAGTCATGCGGTGTGTTCTTTTATTCGCTTTAATGAATAGGGTATGGGTATTGAAACCAAATACTCTAATTAGGGATGCAGGCGGGACTAGTCATCGAGGTGGAGATGAATCCCGATTTGATAGGTCATGGGGTAGGATGGATACAAAATTTAATAACTTATTCACACAAACTTTTGCGTCGAATATAAATAAGACAAGAAACAATATAACAAAAGAAATTTTTATTGATATTTGAAATATGGGTACAATTTCTGTTACAATTCATATAAAAAATAAATTAAGTCCTTTGATTCTGTTCCGCTAATGAAGGACGTGTAAGTGTCACGATGAGTTAAGTGTCGACAAAAGGTCGACCTAGGTTCAAACATCGCTTGAATGTATTCGAATTTAGGTCGACAATAGCCCCACTTGAATGTTTTTTAGTGAGGGATTACAAAATGTAAACCTCACTTCAATGTGTTTAAGTGAGGGCAGACAAAATGTAAGCCTCACTTGAAATTGTTTGTGGGAGGGCTGACAAAATGACGTTGTTTGAAGGTATTCGAATTTAGGTCGACAAAATGTAAGCCTTGCTTGAATGTTTTTGATTTTGAGTGAGGGCTGACAAAATGTAAATTTCACTTGAACGTGTTTCAGAGAGGGCTGACAAATGTAAGCCTCACTTGAATGTATTTGAGGGAGGACTGACAAAATGTAAGCTTCATTTGAATGTGTTTGAGTTTAGGCTGACAAAATGTAAGCCTCACTTGAATGTGTTTGAGGGAGGACTGACAAAATGTAAGCCTCACTTGAATGTGTCTGAGTTTGAGCTGACAAAATGTAAGTCTCACTTGAATGTGTTTATGGGAGGGCTGACAATATGACATTTCTTGAAGGTATTCGAATTTAGGTCGACAAAATGTAAACCTCGCTTGAATGTTTTTGAGTAAGGGCTGACAAAATGTAAACCTCACTTGAACGTGTTTGATGGGTTTAGCCCACTTAGTTAATTGGGAGTCCATTTGGCTTTAATTTGAGCTAATGTTAAAAATGAGTCCAAACTCCATATGCTTATGACCCAATTAATTTAGGTGTTTATTTTACAGGCCAAATTAATTAAATTGAGCTAACTTTATTTTCCATTAACCTAAATAATTTATTACGTTAAATTGTGACACTTAAAAATTTTAGTGTCTATAAATTGCTCGCTCGTGACTATGTCACGTACACAATTTTGGGTGCTTGATCGTGGCAGAGTTTCGATTTACTCTTTGCTATGACTTTGATTTTCTTTTACTCTATAATAGGATAAAGTGATATGAGAATATCTTCATAATAATAGGATAAAGGTCAATGCTGACGACCATCGTGATGGGTCATCATGTTGGTCGTGCTYAACCCATAAAAGGCGTTAGGTCATCATGATTGTCGTGTTGAACCAAACACCTCTTGGCGGTACATATGGTAGAAGAGTGTCAACAACAAAAAGATCAATGCTGACGACCGTCGTGATGAGTCATCAATAAACCAAGTGTCATCCACTACTTGTCATTCAGGTGTATTTGTCAACTAACTTCTCTTTTATTTGGCGTTGGCTTAGTGTTTGTTGGCCCTTATTTTGTTGCTTGAAGCTTTCTCCAATTTTCATGGCCCCTCTATTTTTTTACATGACCCTAATGAAACTTTCAATTATGGGATATGTTTTGGAATTGATGGTGCTTGAAAGCTTTCTCCATCATTCGAGAATCTTGTTGCTTTAAGCCCTTATCTACTTCAATTTTGAAGTGCTTTTGGTGGAGTGTTGGTGCTCAGAAGATTTCTCCAAAAAAACAAAAACTTTTGAAATGTGYTGGTGCTTGGAAGCCTTCTCCATCTATCGTTAACTTGTGAATCTCTAGAGTTCTTGGTAGCATTCTCAATATCTTCAATTAAAACATTTTGATTAGATCACCAGTTCTTATAAGCTTTCTCCATATGTCCATGAACTTTAATGAAAACATTGGTGCGTAAGAGCTTTCTCCAATCTTTGAACAAATGATGACACATTATGTGTGTCATCACACACCAGTATAGCTTTGTGAAGACAAGGCGAATTGATTTACATGCTTCTATGCCCCCAAGTTCTTTTTACATAGTTGCACTCAAATGAAATCCAGTTCAAGTTGCCTACATACCCAATTAGTACTTGAGACATACTTATTTTGATTAAGCCAAACGTAGTTCAAGTTATAATTTYTTTGAGTTTAATGGCAGTTTAGACTCGTTCTTAGGAGACAATTTTTTCTTTGGGTATGCCTTTATACTCTTGCCTAGGAGATGTTTAATTTTGATCATGCAGTTTGTACTCTTYCTAAGGAGTAGTTTGATTTTGTCATGCAGTTTATACTCTTGTTGAGGAGTAGTTTGATTTTGCTTATATGCAGTTTAGACTCTTGCTTAGGAGAAGTTTGATTTGGTCTTGCAGTTTATACTCTTGCAGAAGAGTAAATTAAATTTGATTTGGATGTGCCTTTTCTCCTCTTGCTTAGGAGAAGATTGATTTTGATCATACAACTTATACTCTTGTTGAGGAGTAATTTATGTTGATTTTTTTGTTTGTTTTTTCCGGAAGGTTGTAGTCGCGATCCTCCCTCGATGTAGACAACTAATCTGATTGATCTTCATATATGATTGGCAATTGCGATCTCCATTTCATGAGCGCGAGTTATCAAGTCTTGAAATCTATTAGGCTTGATTCCTTTTAAGATGTAGACCAAACTCCAATGCATTCCTTGGATGCACATCTCTACAACAGAACCTTTACACTAGTGATCTTTGCATTGAAGGCTCAGAGTTCTCCATCGGTTGATGTAATCCACAATCGGTTCATCCTTTAGTTGGTAGGTTTTCGACAACTCGGTCATGCTTACTATACGACGAGTGTTGTAGAACTTGTTTAAGAAGGSTTCTTCCATTTGCGTCTAATTGTCGATGGATTCAGGAGATAAGTCTATGTACCAATCTGATGCAAGACCTTTGAATGTGCGGACAAATTGCTTCACGAGAAGCTCCCCTTCGGTACCAGCATTGCTGCATGTTTCAAAAATGTGTGGAACATGTTGCCTTAGGTTACCTTTTCCATAAAATTGCATGAACTTGGGAGGTTGATAACTGCTAGGCATTTGCAATGATTCAATCCTTTTTGTATACGYCATGGTGTATTTTCCCTTTCTATTAACATCTTTACCAAGTTGATGTATTACGATGCTTGATATCATATCCTGAAGTAGTTGGATCTCTTATACACATCTAGATGTGTATAAGAGACAGGTATTTTCCCTTTCTATTAACATCTTTACCAAGTTGATGTATTACGATGCTTGATATCATATCCTGAAGTAGTTGGATGGTGAATGGATTCGAAAGATCCCATGAGGCATTTTAGTCCTTTCACTTTTCTTAGACTTTGAATTCGCGTTTGATTTTTCAACATCATTTTCTTTATCGCTTTCACCATTCTTGTATGGCTCACCAATTGGCATTTTCTCAAGTCTTCTTGTTAGTTTGTCGATTTGTTCGCCTTGGTGTATGATTTGTGCTTCCTTTTCTTTGTTCTCTTTGACGAGTTTTAGAACTTGTGCCTTCATATTTGCAAGCTCTTTCTCAATAGTGGTTGTTCCAATCACCAATATGTTTACTACGACAATGTCATCTGCAACAACTGACTCCATCAAAGGATCTTTGTTACGAGGTGATTTTTGATTGTCAATGTTGCAATAGAATATTCCTTTGGTCYTCATCATTAGATGCGCGTGTTTGATTGGATGAGCAGAGAAAGAGATGAAAGGTAGAGACTGTCCCACTGAGTGTGCCAAAATTTGTTCACACAATTTTTCGAGTCGAATATAAATAAGACAAGAAACAATATAACAAAAGAAATTTTTATTGATATTTGAAGTGTGGGTACAATCTCTGCTACAATTTATATGGAAATAAACTAAGTCCTCTGATTCKGTTCCACTGATGAAGGATGACACGTGTAAGTGTGAGGTTGAGTTAAGTTTAGACAAAAGACCTAGATTCAAACATTGCTTGAAWGTATTCGAATTTAGGTCGACAAAATGTAAGCCTCCATTGAATATTTTTGAGTGAGGGATGACAAAATGTAAACCTCACTTGAATGTGTTTGACACTACAAGACCGACTGTCATAAAAACGGTCGGAGAAACTTAMATTACCGACCGTTTTGTTAGGACGCAATTTACCGACCGCTTCACTGAATTTATTATTATTGGATGGGAATTGTTGTTCGCCTTTTACCTTTACCAATCGTACAACTGTCGATAAATTGGTCAAATATTTTGATTTACWTAGAATTGAAATTACCGACCACCGACGTGGGTTTACCGACCATTGACGGTCGATAATATTCTTTTTCCCAAATAAAAAAGTCGACCAAATGGTCGTGTGTTTTCTAATTGAAAACACAAATTGTCTTCCCTCTAAAACACAAAATCTCCTTCCCTTGCAAACCCTCGCAACTCCCTCTCTTCACAAACCCCTTTTCTTTCCGGAACCCACTACTACATTTTTTAGCTATGGCAACAGTTAAAAACCCTTACAATATATACCCAAAACCGTTGCATTAGGGCTAAGGCAACGGTTATTGACCGTTGCGGTTGGTGGTGTTGCTATAGACCTAAGGCAACGGTTTTTTGAACCTATTGCAACGGTTCATGTAAACCGTTGCCATAGATTTATTGCAACAATTTAAAGGATATATGGCAACGGTAAAATCTTTAAGCAACCGTTGTCATAGCTATCTAAGGCGACGGTTATAGGAGATATTGCCAAACAGGTTATAATCGTTGCCTTAGGTCTCTTTGATCTGTTTGCAACGGTTTAAATAAGCTTATGCTGCGGTTTAGGTTTGAAGAACTGTTGCCATAGCTTAAATCTAAATTCTAGTTTAAAATGCATCTATTGCAACGGTTAAACCGTTGCAATAGGTCTATTTCAACATTGAAATAATCTATTGCAACGTTCAACCGTTGCAAAATGAAACATGCCTTAAATATACACAAAACAAAGGCTAATCCGAATCAAGCCTTAAATATACACAAAAAAAGGCTTATCCGAATCAAGCCTAAAATACACAAACCATTGCATCAAGTCTTAAATAGCGTCAAATTGCATACCTTCATGCTACTTTTGGCATTTCTAGTATTGTACTCTCCAACTTCATTTGAAAAAGTCTCCTCATCCAATGCACGTTTTGAAAAGTGTTCAGCTTTGTCTTTTAAAATCTTGTTCGCTAAACTTCCATAGCCTTTTGATTCCATGATTTCTGCATTTTTCTTCAAATTTTCCAACCTTTGCTTCTCATAAGCCACGCAACACATTCCGTTCTCCATCAACTTGGTGTCTACTCCTTTCATTGCATATATCAATATATATATAGTTACAATCAAATTCCCACCACCCCTAATTCCGTCATCCATTTCCAAAAATGCTCACACATCCCATTATATAGTAAAGCTCATTAGAAGCTTAGTATATGAAGATATTAAAAAAAGAAAAATAAAATATTCAACTACTTTATCAATGTATTAATCTTATTATTGATCTACTTCATCACTTGACGAACAAACAATTCAACTACTTGAGTAGAATTTCTAGCAACATTAATCAAGTCAACAATCAATCAATCAATCAATCAATCATAGCCATAATCCCATATGTGGGGTCGCTAACATGAACCAAAAAGTGATTTATTCCGGGAGGTCATCCACATAAATTTTCCTCCTCCACTCCTCCGATCGAGAGCCTCACTCTCTTGCAAATCCAACTGCTTCAGATCTTTTCTAACTCCTTCCCACCAAGTCATTTTTGTCTCCCTCTACCTCGTTTAAAAATCCCCTTGATCCCACTCTTCCACTCTTCGCACCGTGCCCCCTGAGGTCTCCGTCTTACATGCCCAAACCAACGCAAGCGGTTTTCCCTTAACTTGCTTGCAATATCTGCAACACCAACTTTCTGGCGGATAACTTCATTTCTTATTCGATCTCGTTAGAGTGTTCCCGCACATCCATCTTAACATCCGCATCTCGGTGACCCCAACCTTTTGAAAATGCTCTTTCTTGGAGCCCAACATTCCGTACCATAAAGCAAAACTGGTCTATTATAGCAGTCCTGTAAATATTTTCCTTCAGCTTTAAAGGGATGCTTCGATCGCATAACACTCCTGTAGCCGCTCTCCATTTAACCCACCCTGACTTAATCCTATGAGCCACATCTTGGTCAATATCCCCATTCTTTTTTGATGATTGACCCAAGATACTTAAAGCAATCACTCATGGTCAAGTCCTTTCCGTCCAACCTCACCACTCCATCATTGGTCCCCACTTGAGACCCAAAACGACATTCCAAATACTCAGTCTTACTCCGACTTAGCTTAAATCTCGAGATTCCAACCTTTGTCTCCATTGCTCCAACTTGGCATTAACCCCAGTTCTAGTTTCATCCACCAATACAATATCATCCGCAAATAACATACACCATGGTACCTCCTCTTGGATTGGCCTTGTCACTTCATCTATAACCAATGCAAAAAGGAAAGGCTCAATGCCGACCCTTGATGCAAACCAATCGTTATAGGGAAGTCCTTTGTCAATCCATCACAAGTCCTAACATTGTTGACACACCCCGATACATGTCCTTAACTAGGTCAATGTACCTCCGCGGGAATACCTTTTTTCAACATTTGCCACCAAAGTACATCTCTTGGTACTTTGTCATAAGCCTTTTCTAGATCGATAAAGACCATAGGAGGTCCTTCTTCCTCGCCCTATAAAACTCCATTATTTGTCTTAACAAATGAATTGCTTTATTGTGGATCGCCCAGCATAAAACCAAACTGGTTTTCGGATATGCTAGTGCATGCCCTAACCGTTGTTCTATTACCCGTTCCCACAACTTCATATGTGACTTATAAGCTTTATTCCTCGGTAGTTAGCGCAATCCTGAGCATCTCCTTTGTTCTTATAAATTGGGACAAGGTGCTCTTTCGCCAATCTTGAGGGATCCTCGAAGTCTTCCATATTTTGTTAAACAACTCCGTTAACCAATCAATACCAACCTTACCTAGAAACCTCCACACCTCCATCGGTATACCATCAGGCCCAACTTTTTCTTCGATTTCATCTTCTCCAAGCAACCTCTACCTCTACTCTTTTGACCTGTCGAACAAACCCCACATTGATTTCCTCCTTACTCACAGACATATCCCCTGTAACGGCCCCTTGACTTCCATTAAATAATTCATCGAAATACTCCATCCACCTTTCTTTGATGTCCTCATCTTGAACTAAAACCTTGTGGTTCTTATCTTTGACACCACTTGACCATGCCAATAGCTTCCTAGCCTCTGTCTTCGCTTTGCCATCTTATAAACCTCCTTTTCTCCTCTTTGGAGTCGAGCCTTGCATATACCTCTTCGTAAGCCTTTTCTTTAGCTTGCCGCACAACTACTTTTGCTTTACCTTTAGCGTCTTTATACGCTGCAAAGTTTCATCGGTCCTGCCTTTCCCCAAGGCTAGATAACATTCTCTTTTGTGTTTGATTGCCGTTTTCACCTCTTCATTCCACCAAGAAGTATCCCTATGTACCATAGTTCTCCCTCTTGATTCCCCTAAGCCTCTTTGGCCACTCTTAGGAAACAGCTCTTCATTTTTGACCAAGATGCATCTGGATCTACCTTCCATCCCAATTAGCCTCGTGATCACTTTTTCGGTGAAAACTTTAGCATTTGCATCCTTTAAGTCCACCATCTTATCCTTGGCTCCCCTTGGCTACGCTTCTTTTTCACACTTTCTTTCAATCGTGTGTCATCACTAAATCTAAGAAGATCTGTGTGGTAACAACACTCTCTCAGGGATAACCTTGCAGTCTATGCAACTGGTGCTATCCGCCCTCCTTGTTAGCAGAAAGTCTATTTGAGTTGCATTTGCACCTCCGAAAAGTTATCAAAGTGAGAATTGCGCTTCTTAAACCAAGTATTAGCCAAAAATAAATCATAAGATTAGTCAACAAAACTAAACAAATAAAGAAACAATTATTTAAATTACGACAACAACATCAAAAGTTCATCTTCATCCAACAAATAATTCAGTTATTCAAAAAWTAATTGAATAGTTTCATCTTCATCCAACAACAACAATAATTCAATTTATAAATTTCAATTCACAATTGAATCAACAACGCTCAATTACATATTCTAGTGTTCATCTATTATATTACAATTAAAAATACTAATATGCAATTAGGATTTTAAACTTAAAAAGAGGATATAGGAGGAAGAGTAGCTTATTAAACTGAAACCATCGCTGGGTGCTTTAGGGATAGTACAGGAAAGTAATTACTAGGCATATAAAAAAGAACAATCTGRCTTCATGGCCTACAAGACGAGCTTGTAGCCATACAAGAATGCCTTATCCATGCTTCACATGTTCAGGCTAAAAAACTCATTATCTACACTGATTCAATCAAGGCTGTTACCATGTTTGTAAAACTCTTTATATTAAAGATTGTAATTTATTCACTCCTGTTTGTAATGGCTATGATGTAACCTTTGTTACTGCTACTTAATTAATCTATGGTATTTCCTCTTTTCACCAAAAAAAAAAACTGAAACCCTCACAATTTAAACAAAACAACAACAAAAGCATTAAAACCCATTAAAGTAACGTGGAAGAGAAAGACAAAAATCTCATAACTTAATAATAAAAAGCAGAAATCATGTAATAGATCAATTAACATTATAATAACAAAACAAAAAAATTAAGAAAAAAAGAATGAAGAACTTACGCTTTTGAGCTTCAGATCTGACCCAGAATAAAAATGGCTACTTTTGGTTTGGATTAATTAACCACAACGCAACAGCAGCAGCAAAAGGGCATTGGAATTCTGAAATATTTTAAACCCAAATAATCATTCATATACAATAAAACATGGTAATTCAAGAGTGCCCATTTCAAGCATAAAGATGAAACCTTTGCTACATATACTCCATATAACTCAACAACCAAAGAACCCTAGTTTGTTATCATATCAAAATTTTCATCTTTCATAGTTTGTTGGATAAATAAAAAATCATCAATATATTAATAGTTGCATTAGCCATTATATATYCATAACAAACACAGCAAAAACAAAATCAAGAAATTACCTTTAACTTGCCAAAAAATCACCAAAAACGTCCCAGAATTTCGCCCAAAATGCCTGGCCAATTCGTCCAAAATCGCTCCCCAAAACTTCAATGTACCCAGAAATTAATTGCTTCAATTTACCCAGAAATTAAATTAAATGTTTCGAAAATTGCTCCCCAAATGAAAATTACAGTGAAAAAGAAATAGAGAATGGCAGATTTAGAGTAAAAAGAATGGRAGAGTGACAAACGAGTTGGGTGCGAAGTACAGTGAGTACGAATGAAGTGAGCTGATGGAGAGAGTGTGTTGGATCGACTGAATAATACAAGAGGAGGGGGGTGAATTGTATGTGAGGAACTTAAGTAACTTTTCGCGGAATTAAAAGAAACCTAACAAGAGAAACACGAGATCAAAGATTTTCCAAACACAGAAACTCTCAAGACAAATGCCAAGAGAGGAAAAACTGTGGCCTGATGCAACACAGGACTTCGTCTTTATTATAATAGGTTAAAACACCTAATTACAATCTAAGACCCTCGTTCTCAGTTCAATGAAGAAGTTCTTGAACCCTTGCAACCAACCCCGCTGTTGGTCACACATACTCTAACTCTCGATTCCAATGAATCCCTCGGCTATGACTTACTCTCACAACCCCTTGCTTTAATCAATAGATCAAAGCACTTTTACAACTCAATTTTACTTAAGACTTGGCACTAGTATGAAGAATAAAGCTCTTAATATTTCTTTTGCTCAAAGTGTATTTTTATTATTACTAAGTGAGAGTATTTATAYAGTGAGATTTGTAAGCGTGGAAGCCAAGCAGTAAGTCCACCATCACACTAACTCCTATTTTGTAGGAATGGTGCTTAGTGGAACTTGACTACCAAGTCCTCATACACACGATCTCACTTCTAGCGTTTATACCCGTTGAAGTTCCCGATTTCTCTCAATCAGTTAGCTTGATAATCAAGCCATCTTGAACACGTTTTTCAACTACTTCCTTATTTCTAGGATTTAATTATTCCTTTAAAACCGAATAAGGATTTTTCACTTAAATCATTTAAATCAAAAGATAATATAATATATAGTTTTTAAGAAAATAATTCTTAACAATTTGTAAAACGATTTTATTTATGAAATATTTACAAGATACCTAGGTTTTATTTTCCCTGTACAAACCACTGAATTATATCCTTTAATTATTTAATTCACAAACTTATATTATATCTTTCTTTTTCTTCTGAGATTATATATCATACCATACTGKCAAGCTATACAATAAATCTAAAATTACTAAACCCTAGATTTATTGTACCAAAAATCTCGAAAACTGTTTAAGGCAATTCTGCCAAGGAACTCGAGTCTACCTTTTAGATGAGCTTCTTCCTTGAGCTCAGTTTAATGCATCCAAGATACCCGGGAACTTCTTTCTCCTCCTAAGATTATCATCATTCCTTTAAGACATCTTGAATCATTAAACATCTAAAAACACAACACTTAGCATCACACATATTAGAATAAACACTTATGAGTTTGCTTTAGTTGGTTTTGTTGTCCATTCATCAAAATTCATAGGGTTCACAGAGTGCGAAAATGAAGTGAGGGTTTTGAACAATGGAAATGAAATTGATTGCTTGAACGAATGAAAAATTGAATTGCAAAATTTCCAGACCGGCCAAAAAAAATAGATATTAATGAAGTTTCGTGGTCCTTGGTTAGATCTATGGCAAACTTCCCATATGACCGTTCAATAGCCTATAACGTTGCCATAGAGTCCTAAGCAACGTTATCTAAAACCGTTGCCAAAAGAACCGCTCGCTATATACCTCAACTCGTTGCCAAAAACTGTCGTCATAGACAATAAACCGTTAGCAATAGACTGTTCAAGATTAACAAACCGTTGCCATAGATAGGAACCGTTGTCTAAACCGTTGCCATAGATAGAACCGTTGCAATTGACCGTTGATTAGCCCATTTTATGTAGTAGTGCTACCCTTCCTCTCTCCTTTTCCTTCGTTGGCCTTCTCTCCTCTCGCTATTCAACAGCGGTGGTAATCAGTAGGACTCAGCAACAACCTCGACGACGCCAACAGTGCAACAGGACCTTCTGCCCTCGTCGACCTCCTCTGACGCAATTTTAGGTTTGTATTTAAACCCTAACGTTTTTTTCTCTCACTCAATTTTACTCACACACACTCAAACATGCAATTAACTCTAATGTCTCACTCAATTTTACTGACATTATCACACAAACTTTCAATTTCAACCAATTGCAAATTTAACTTGATTTTTTTTTTTTATTTCAGTTGATTTTGCCTCTTTTTCGTTGATTTTTTTGATTTTTTGGTTGATTATTATTTATTATTGTTGTTGATTATTGTTGTTGTTTATTGTTGATTTTTTTGATTTATTTTGTTYATTATTTATTATTGTTGTTGTTTGTTGTTCTTATCTTAATTTGGTGGTATGGACTGCTCGTGTCTATGAAATTATTGCATTTTTTTACTTACATTGTAAGTATCGTTGTTTTCATCACTACATTTTTTAACATATGTTAAAGTACAATCAGTTTCAGTATTGTTTACAAGTTACAGTACAAAATATGAAGATGTAGAATGAAAAAACAAGTGTTGTTTCAACATGCATGTATTTTACAACCTCCTCAACAGCTTCGAGTTAACTTTATCGTAGCATTTTTAATGTAATATGTGTCTCGATAGGATATATTTAGGCAACCAAGCCAATTTTCCAAGATTCACTTCAAATTAGGGTCACGTTCTAATAAAATGTGGTTTTCTATAATTTTCGTTTTTCATTTTCGAAACTCATACGACATACATTATAAAATGATCAAAAATTACTTAAAACCGTTATAATAATATCGAATTTTATTTTGAAAACAATTGAAAAATGAAAACAAAAAACGATAATGATCAAGCCTTAGGTTATTTGAAACAAGAAATCCCCTCTTTCTGTTCTTCCCTTGTAGTAATAATAGGCTAGCAAGTATCTAAGGACTATTATTAACTACGTATCTAAGGACTAAATAAAGATGAAAGGAATATAATACATGACATGTGTAATTAACATGTATGTATGTATTGATGCAATTAACAAAGTGATATTTTATTCAAATAAAAATGTATATGTATCATGTATGTATTGTCCTAATTTCAAGTATCTGCATATATGATGAGTTGATGATGATGAATTCTCCAAACTTTTCATGTAAAGAAGTTTTGCAAAGCTTACTTCATTATTTATATGATTGAAGTGAGATGCTTTATTTGATTGATATTTTTTTAGTTGCGTAGATCGGGTAACCATGAAAAGGAAAAAGCGTAGTTGGATGTACAATAGGCTTGATGATGGTGGTCAACATAGGACCGAGTTTATRAAGGGGGTCGATAAGATTGTTGAATTGTCTCAAGAGCACCTCGTTTGCAATGACGGTGATAAGATAAGAAGTCCATGTATTTGTTGTAAGAACGCGCGTTACATGGATGTGGACATGGTCAAAGTTCATTTGTACAAGAAGGGTTTTACTACGAGATACTTTAATTAGCTATTTCATGGGGAACGTGTCGATGGGTCCTCCTCCTCTTCTACTCAATACAATCCATATCAAGAGATGGTTGTTGACTCTCTTGGGGATCATTCGTTGATTCAAGAGACAAACTCTATCGATGAAGAACCAAATGAAGAAGCTAAGAAGTTTTTTTACCTTATTAAGGCAGTTGAGGATCCCTTATATGAAGGGAGCAAGATGTTCGTGTTAGAGATGGCTGCGAGAATTATCAGTTTGAAGTGTAAGTACAACTTACCACATAGATGCGTCGATGGATTTGCTTCTTTAGTAAACGAAACGATCCCTAACGACGACAATCAAATGAGTAGGACTTTCTACGATATGAAGAAGCTTCTAAATGGCTTGGAGCTTCCTCATGAGAAGATACACACATGCCCTAGCGGTTGTATACTGTTTTGGAAGAAGGACGCTCTCTTAGATAAGTGCAGGGTAAGTGGAAGTGATCGGTATAAGAAGAATTCTAAGGGAAATCTTATTCCTGTAAAAGTCTTGATATACTTTCCAATCACACCGAGGTTGCAAAGATTGTTTACAACTAAGAACATTGTAAAGGAAATGACATGGCATGCAAAAAATCCTCGAGTGTAAGGGACCTTAGCACATCCTAGTGACACTAAAGCTTGGAAACACTTTGATAGAACTTTTCCCAACTTCGCATCTGAGCCTCAAAATGTTAGGCTTGGGTTGTGCACTGATGGGTTTTCTCCGTTTGGTAAATTTGGCGGACAATATTCATGTTGGCCTATCATTCTTACACCATACACCTTGCCTCCATCCATGTGCATGAAGAAACCTTTAATGTTCCTTTCCTTGATTGTCCTCGGGCCTAGAAATCCAAATGGAATTTGGATTTATACATGCAACCTCTAGTTGAAGAGTTGAAACAATTGTGGCAGATTGGGCCCATGACTTATGACATTTCAAGGACAAGCTTCGAGCAGCTCTCTTGTGGACCATTAGTGATTTTCCTGCGTATGGTATGTTATCTGGATGGGCTACAGTTGGAATGAAAGCATGTCCATACTACATGGAGAAAAGCAAAGCATTCTGARTGTCACATGAGGGCAAAGTCACATGGTTCGATTGTCATCGACAATTTCTCCCATGCGATCACCCTTTTCGAAATAATAAGACAGTTTTATGTAAGAATAGAGTTGAAAGTGACATGAATCCTCATATAATGTCAGGAGAGGAATTGTGGCAGTGCGTAAAGGACTTGCCAAAGCAACTGATGGTCCTGATGCTCTAAAAATATTGAAGAAGGCGAAAAAGGGTTGGTTTAAACAGAGTATTCTTTGGGAATTGTCATATTGGAAGGATTTGTTTATCCGTCACAACTTAGACGTCATGCATATAGAAAAGAACTTCTTCGACCAAATCATCAACACCGTCATGGATGTGAAAGGTCAAACTAGTGACACCATAAGTTCAAGAAAAGACTTGGCACGTTTGTGTAAGCGTCGACAGTTACAGCTTGTTGGTGATGCTAATGGCAATGTGACCATGCCCAAAACACCTAACACACTTGACAAGGCTGAAAATAAGGTGTTATGCGAATGGGTACGAGACTTGAAGTTTCCAAATGGGTTTGCTTCAAACCTATGCAGGTATGTCGATCTTAGGACATGTAAGTTACATGGAATGAAGAGTCACGATTGTCATGTATTCATGGAGAGGTTATTGTCTGTTGCTTTTAAGGAACTACTTCCCTTACATGTTTGGAAGGCACTAACCGAAATCAGCCAATTTTTRGAGACTTGTGTGCGTCCACTATTAAAGTGAGTGACATTGATCGCTTAGACAAGAATATAGCTGAGATCTTATGCAAGTTGGAAAAAATCTTTCCTCCAGCTTTTTTTAACTCAATGGAACACTTATAGATTCATCTACCATATGAAACAAYAGTTAGTGGTCCGTGGTCCCGTGCAGTATAAATGGATGTACCCATTCAAGAGGTTCTTTAATCACTTGAAGTGTAAAGTTGGAAACAAAGACGTGTTGAAGGTTCGATATGCAATGCTTACCTAACTGAGGAGATAGCAAATTTCTGTTCAAACTACTTTCAGCCTGAGGTTGACACTAAATCAAGGGACATGGGAAGAAATGTCTATCCAGATGTGGAAAGCCATCATGATTTGGGGGTCCCSGAGATGTTTAGGGAACACTGCGGACGACCAACAACAAATGGCAGTTTGTGCTAGTTGCAAGACATCGGGTATGATTGAGCACATCTTTATGTGCCTGCAAATAGTGACATCCTTGGTGACTACGAAAGGTAACTTGTTGAATCTTGTAAGGTTTTAAGATCTCACATTTTAAATAGTTCTTCAACTAACCTATATTTCGTTGCTTATCGAAGGCAATTTGAGGAGCACATTCTTCGATCAAAACCTCACATACATAGCCAAAGATCATGTTTGGAGTAAGTGCCAAGTTGAGTTCCCTACATGGTTCAAGACAAGTGTGGTGCAGAGAATGACAACTGATGATGTTATACGTGCTCTTGTTATGGGCCCCTCGAGACAAGTGAAAAGTTAGAAGCAGTTCTATGTCAACGGATATAACTTCCACACTTATGACTATGGCAAGAACAAGGGAACCATGAACTATGAAGTATGTATAGAAAGTCATCATGAAGTTGACTATTTTGGCATCTTGGAGGAAGTCTTGGTATTGGTTTACCATGGGAATGAGACAGTTTACAAAAACAATTTTGTTCAAGTGTAGTTGGATGGACTCCGATAAGGGTATGAACATTCATGAGCAATACAAACTTGTTGAAGTTAATCATACTAAGGGATACCCGAAATATGATCCTTTTGTTTTGTCATATCATGTAAGTTAAGTGTACTATGCACCATATCCTAGACTTAAGCGGGACTTAGTGCAATGGTGGGCTGTTTTTAAAACAAAGGCAAGATCGGAAGTTGATGCCCCGATTGATTTGGACATTTTGTTAGAAGATATAGATGTTCCTCCGATTCTTTGTGCTCCAAACGAGATTCCAAACTATGATGGTGATGAGAATGATGAAGATCATGAAGAGGTTGTTGCACAAGACTCCGAGATTCACCTAGTTGATAGTGACGAGGATAACAGTGACAYCGGTGATGATGATGGCATTGATGATGGAGATTATTTCACCGACTATGAAGATGATAAGGAAGACTTGTTTCATATCATTTAGTTTGTTTTACCTAATGTCGTTGTGTTTTCTTAATGTTGATTGTAAAACTTTTCTAACTGGTTCAACACCTCTAGGTTTTATTTTACGGTTGTAACATTCGATTTGAATATTTGAGTTGTTTCGTTTCCATCTTTGTTATTTTGTCATTGAGTGGATTTGCATATATTATTGGAAAAATGGAAACCAATAATCCCAACTTTTAGGGTGGTCTTCCCAAAATAATCTGAACTCTCATTTTCTTACATAGAACAAGCCAAAAATGGATCAACAAAAGCAGAAAAAATGAGAGTTCGGATTATTTTGGGAAGACCACCCTTAAAGTTGAGATTATTCTGTAATTACTTTGAGGTCGGATTATTGAGAGTAGACCACCAAAAGGTAGGATTATTAGTTTCCATTTTTCCTATATTTTTTTATATTTAATTTGTAACTAATTATAACTTGCATATGTCTGAGGATCAACGTAATCCCCCTAATGGGGAGCACGAGTAGGAGCAGGCTAACCCCCCTCCTATTGGGGAACAGCAAGAAGATGGCAAGACGGAGTTGGACCGTACCGGACTATGGTAAGTTAGAAACATTTTGGCGCTAATTGTTAATTGTTTCTTATGTGGGGCATCTACAACTAGTTAGAGAAATCTTGTTTGGGATGCAAACTTATTAGTCCCAGATTTTTCTACTTCCTAAGAAGATTCTTCGTGAGTTGGAGGCTATTTGTCGTGTGTTTCTTTGGACCGGTTGTCTTSAACCTTCAAAGAAGGCCCATCTTTAACTTCCCAAGGTCTCGGGCGGTTGGAATGTCATCTTGCTTTCTCTTTGGAACAAGGTGGCAATTGCAAAAGTATTGTGGGACTTGGCTAATAAGAGTGACAAGTTGTGGGTTCGGTGGGTGCATACTTATTATATCAAAAGGCAACCATTTTGGCAAGCCACTATTCCTGCAAAGAGTTCATGGGCTCTTAGGAAAATCATGAAGTGACGGGCCTTTGATTGATGCTAGTGGAGGGTGGTCTCCTTTCCTTGAGCGTGATAAGCTTTCCATTCGGAAGCTTTATATTTTTCATAGACCACAAGCCCCTAAAGTAAATTGGAGGAAGCTCACATGTCAAAACACGGCTAGCCCAAAGAGTATCTTTATTCTTTTGTTAGCATTACTTGGTAGGCTTCGTATTTGTGATAGACTTCATCGTTAAAAGGCTGAGATTGCTACGATGTGTCCTCTTTGTCATGTTCAACCTGAGTCGGTGGCACATTTGTTCTTTGATTGTACTGTTTCTATGCAGATTTGGGGGCATATGCTTGATCATGTAGGTGTCTTTCGTGGGACTTTGCCTTGGTTGCAAGAAGTGGATTTGGCCGTGCAACATTGCAAGAGGAAGAACGAAGCTAGTAGGTTGTATGTTCGTGCTTTTACCAAATGTGTGTATGGTATTTGGACTTATAGGYACTCTCAACACTATTCAAGTTGTGGAAATCTTTCAAATTCCCATCTATATTAAAGTTTGAATACATTCAAAATTCAGAAATTGTTTGAATCGTACTATAGAGGGTAGTTTGATACCTATTCTTTTACTAATTGACCATTACAACAATGGTATATTGCATCTTACATCCCTTCGTTGGACTTTAAGATTCTTAAGGCAAAAAACTGAACCAAGTGTTAAAACTTAAAAGCTTCAAATGATGTATGTGCTTATAGTTAATTTAAACTTACTACGGAGTAATTACCATTCATTCTTATTGCTCGATCATCACAAGTAAAGGAGTTGGAATTTGAGCAAACAAAATTGAAGCAACTACAAATTCAGTCCAAGAGTCACCCAGATCACTTGTTCGGAATATGTAAAATTCAGAGAAGCTCACCTCACCTGGAAGACCTTACTGTGAAACTATCAGAACGTTACTCTAATGATTTGGTCAGTGTATTTTTCTGTATCGCAAGCTGAACAAATCATATAATAGCTCGACTTTGATGTAAGTTAATTTATCCTTGATGTACAGGTTATTATAACACAGGAACACGATATGCTTTTATTAGAGCAGTCTTGTTCGATGGAACACGTTAAGACCGTCACCTTGCACATAAAGGAAAGGAAAGGAAGAAAAAAAATTTTAAACAGAAGTTAAAGAGTTAGATGGTAGTTGAGCAATTATTTCCCAAGTGCCTCACAAAATACAAAGTTACAATAAACTTACAGATTAAAATCCATTCATAAACATATATGACGATAATGCTCATAGTAACTGAACAAGAAGTATGATTTCCTTTAAGCGATCCATGCCATACAATTCTGTTCCGAGAATTGAGAACTGAATCACGACAAGCAGGAAGCAACCTCCGAATTGTTCTTTACAGTTACAGGTAGTAAGGAAGCAGATGCATGAGAATCTAAGCTGGTAAACTTTGCACATTAAATGAGGATTTTACAACTAATAACTGTGCTACAGTAATTAACATTTGGCAAACAAACTATTACGTATCACCTACCTTCTTCGGCCGTTCTTCTATCCTTCAACTCAGTCCTTAACCTTTTCAGGCACAGAAAATTGATCGGAAGAAAACAGCTATATGAGTTTCTTTTTCTGAAAGTAATGCTTCAGATGCCACACTTGGAAAACTGAGGCGACAATGCCGACGCCAAGGGACATAATACTGTACCAAGCAACTCTAGCATTGGTTTTCTCACTCACTTCCCTCATATCTGCTTCCCTGTGTAAAAATCATTGGAGACAATCAGCATGTAAGCTTCAAATGGCAATGACCACAAAATCTTTAAATTGCTGCCATTAATGATGAATACCAATTCAAAGTTTCAAACAAAGGACAGTACATTCAACAGGGTAAGATAAATATTTAATCATGAAATGATGACCATAGATTGAAGTACATATTCCATATATCTAAAAAAAATTTGATGATGCAAACAGAGAACCCTATCATATACAAGTATTTTTTTGCAGGATGCCGTCATCCAGTCATTCATCATGCTGCAAATAGAAATAWGATTGAGATAATGTAATCAATGGAAAAAGAAAAAACCCCATCAATACAGTATACACTATACACTATAAAATGTGTGCAATGTTAACTACCAGATTTCAATGACAGAAAGATGGAACTGACAATGCTCTGGAAGGATCGAGCAAGAGGAATCCTAGAGGCATTGTTGTTTGTGTCCCTATTAATTCTCATTCACAATAGCAATCACTAGAAGCATCAATATCCACTCATTCACAATGTAACAACACCAAAACCCATAAAAGACCTTCACACTGTGGTTTTGCTCAGCCAGCCAAAACAGTAACAGCCTTGTTCAACTAAGTGTAAAACTCAATGCCTATTTTAAGTTTTGCAGCACAAGCTAATTAGGAATCAGTTCATAAACATGCTAATAACAAGTAATTCAACATTTTTTTAACTCAATAAAGCTACAAAATCATATTTCACAAAAATAATAATAATAATATTAATAATAATAATAATAATAATAATAAATAAAATAAAATAAAATAAAATAAAATAAAATAAATCACATCACATATCAGTATGAAAATTTAAATTTGACCGTACTTGTTTTTCAAATAAAGCAAGTTCTCATGGATTGATTCGACTGCTGCTTCAAGTTTCCGGAGCTCTAGTTCAACACCCTACAGAAGTCATAATCACACATAAGACTATAAGAGRAAGTACATGACTTATGACCATATATTAAATTTGATAAACAAGGAGCAAACGTATTATTACCTCAATATGCTCTTTCTTGGCAACAGAATCCCAGTCTTTGGCGGCGATTCCATTTTTCCAGTCCAGATTGAGAGTAGCCGATTGATGATTATTGTCGACCCAAAAGCAGGCAACATAGTTACCGATTTCAGTAGTTGTAAAAGCAAACTGACCATTAGTCACATTTTCTGTATGGTAAATAGTATTTCCGTATGGAGATGTGACCTGAAATTCCATCATGTTAATAATGATCACACTATGTTTGAGTCCACATTCATACAAAAACTGAAAAACCAAAGTAGCATGACATTTGTTTGTTTATGAGTTACGACTAGCACACAAAATAATTCATCCAACGCTGAGGGCAGGCAACTTGCATGTTTGTGTTATACCCGCACATAGTAATTCAATTTATTCAGCAATAGCACCCAGGTTGGGTATGCTAATTTTTGGCTTTATTCACACAGAGTAACTCAAGCTGAACTCTACGCAATCCTTGACGGGGTGAAACATGCAACTACCCTTAACTAGACACACATTACTATCCTTTATAATTGCATGCAGGGAGTGGAGATGGTTAAGAGTACACAACAAAGCTGTGACATTTACGCTGAAATTGTTCATAATTGCAGGGGGCTACTCTGGTCCTTCCAAGCAAGGGAGATTGAATTAACAAACAGAGAATATACCAAAGTCATGGATCATATGGCGAAGGAGTATAGAATGCTTAGTCATGAAATTGTAACAAGGATTTCCCCCACACCCTAGTTACTGTAATAATTGTCTTGTGAGGCTTTAAACCTAGACTCTTCTACATTTTTCTACKGGGCTCCGTTTGTTTTAGACCATGAAAAACATTTTCTATAGGAAAATAGGAAATTATGATTGTTTTCCATAGTTTGTTTATATGTCAAATTGCTTCCCTAAACTCAATTTCCTTTGTTTGAAAATTCGTTACTTGGGAAAATAAAGGGAAATGGTTTTCCCTTGTTTTTGGAAGGAAAACGGTTTCCTTATGAATGAAAAACAGTTTTCCACCCATTTTGAAATTTTTTTTTAAGGTTTGGCCAAACAAATAAGGGAAAATTGGAAAATGATATTCTCCGAAAACATTTAACTTCAAAACAAACAGGTCCTTAAGGCACTTTGGAAAAAAAAAACTCAATGCATTCAGCTTTCTTGTATGACTGGATGCTGCTAGGTTTGTTTTCACAAAGTAATCCAATTTGACAATCCACCCCAGCAAGCTGCCGTGTTTGCTTTCTACTCGCATAACTAGAGTAATTCAATCAAGTAAGCAGTTGCAATGAACAGCTTAGTTTTCTGTGTTCTACTCTCATAAATCATACATCAATTGAATTTATTCAATTTACTCAGCACTTGCAGGAATGCAGGTCTATTGTAAGTTCCCTACCCGCACAGAGCAATTAAATACAATCAGCACTACCTGACAAGCTGCTTAATTCAACAAACTCCGACCAACTCAAATGATTCGGCAATAGTAATTCAATTCAATTCAATTAGAAGTAGCCATCAAACTGCCAATTACTTCACATACACAAATTCATTCCAACTAGCAAGCTCAGTTCACAGATTTAACCAACAAAAACAGCATCAATAATCAAAAAATTAATTAACAGAAGATGAACCGAAATACCTTAGCAGAAACAGTGGGAGTTCCGTGACCTTGTTCATCAATAACAACATAATCACCAACCACAACGACATTATTCTGGATCTCTTCAGAAACGCACTTCGTCCCTGTGCTCGGCAGATTCATCCATATCCCCTCCGCCAATCCGCTCATCGTAATCGCAATTGCAATCACTGCATTCCACCATTTCATTTTTCTCTCTCCTCCGATTTCACTGCTTCTTCCTTTTCGATCACACCGACTTTACACTGAGCGCTGCTAAGAAGAAGAGTAAGGATGGATTCCGAATGAAGAGCAAATTTAGAAATTGATTTGATTTGCGACGCTCGATTCTGTTTTATACATTGGCGCGTGGTGGATTTTTACTATGTTGTTTGAGACACGCACTCTTGTCATACGTGGCGCGGCTTTATCCAATTGTATCTTGCCACGTATTGTGACATTGCTAATTTTGCTACCAGCATTTATTTTTCCTCTACCCTACTCTTTCCTTCTCGTTTGTTCACGCTCCTTCTAGTTAAACATGTTTTTTTTTTCAAAGTTTTACTTATATGCGTCAATTTTGTTAAGAAATTGGTGAATTTACTTGTATGATTAGTAGTAACACAAGAACAAGTATACTAGTTTAGAAGAGAAGTAGTAATAGATGTAAGGAGGAAGTATGAGATGATTTTTATTACTTGTAGTAATGTATATACAAGGCTTCCAAGTGACCCATATTTATAGGCAAAATATGATCACATGCTTTACTATTGATAAATACTAAAATAATAATTATTCACCCTTAGTGAATTACACCAATAATTTGCATACAATAATTCGATGATTTCTCAACAAATTTTTATTTTTTTGAGTAGCAAAGATGATTTATTCAAATAAAAGTCTTCTTGGCATCTACATCATCACTAGAAAGGAACTCAGAAAGACTTAAACAAACAGAAATAAGAGAAAAACCACAACACCTAAACTTGATTCTAATCAAACTCCACTAAAGTGGATACTATCATGTAAACATAATAAAATATCGATGTCAATGCATCTTTCAATAAAAATCTTCACCACCGACATTGTAGATGTTATGGCAAAAGCAATTACCCCGTCAATCAAACCCTTATTAGTCAACTTCATATTTCGTGGATTAAGAACACCACACATAGCTAATAAAAAAAACAAATAAAATAAAATAAAATCTTCAATGAAGGAGACGATAGTCGAAATGCTTGCATAGTGACAAAACCAAACCCTTAAGTGCACAGTAAGATGATCAAACCAAGGTTTCAACCCTAGACAACTAGATCCCGAAAAGCAAACCCGCACCAGATGATCGCCCGAGGAGGAGAATGATCTACGGCAAAGCAAGAGGACCATACCAATGGAGACTCAACCGTCGGCTATAGCCCGCAAAAGAGGAAGAGAAAGGGGCAGGTGACTCGCCAGTAAGGAAGGGCGAAAACCTAACCACCGACGAGCATCCCATTGGAACACCACCAAAAAGCAAGAAAAGGAAAAAAAGAGAAAAAAAGTGAGAGGAAGGAGGAGCGAGGAGAAGTAGAGAAAACCTCGATCTGAGGACCAAAACAAACTTTGAAAGTTGACGATGAAACCCTCCTAAAGGCAAAACCCCAGAGGGAAAGCTCACTCACACACTCTCTCTCTCTAAAAAAATAGAGAGAAAATCGAAAAGTTTACAAGAAATACTTTGTCAATATTCCTAACCATATGCATCAAATTTGTGTAGCCTAGTTAAAAAAAATACCAAAGTAATCATAAAATTTAGAAAAATTTGTCAGAAAAAAAACACTTTTTCTCGGGAGAAGGAAAAAGAGATGAATGCAAAGTTGGGTACTGAACTTCCCCCAATGTTGCAAAGTGAGTACTCAAGTTGCAAATTTAGTTCTCTTTGAAACTTCGATTAACTTTGCTGTTAAAGGTACTAAACTTTGCAACTTAGCATTAAATAATTTAGCAAACTGAATTTGTATTACTCGACATTATTGCATTACCAATCACAAGAGTTATTTTAGAACATGTTTCATCTTCACCATAAACATCTTCAATATACAACAATATCAATTTACCGCCACACCATCATCACCTCTAACAACACATAAGCTCTATCATAAAGTCATCAACCATGGCCACACCACCACCTCTTCCTCTCTTCACAACCTCTCGCTTCATCAAAACCCAAATCCTCCAAAACCAACCATATCACCCCCGCCAACCACAACCTCTCCCTTCACCAAACCCTAAACCAAAAACTTTCAACCATAGCACCATGATCACCCAACAACAAAACCCCAAACCCAAATAAACCCATGAARCCCCTCTCTTCGTCGATGACTTTAGGTGACCCGACGCTGATAAATATGTAATCTCTTTCTCTCGTTGATGGACGATTAATGAGGCTAATGGTGCTTTTAGGYTTGGTTTGGTTCGAAATTAATGATGGTAATGATTTAAATAGTGAGTTCAAATTGCTATGGTGGTCGTGGTATTTTGGGGGTTTCAAATGCTGGTACGTGTTGGTATTGGATGTGGAGAGTAGTGGTGGTGATAAATTGATTATTAAAAGTAACTTCAATAATAACCTGAATCAGACTCTTTTAACTATTTTATTTTTGAATAATGAACTGAAGCTAACAGAAGTTTAATAGAAATAATGAAAAAATTAACAGAAGTTGCAAAGAGTAACCAAGTTGCAACTTTTGCAACTACAGTACTCAATTTGCAACTTTAGGCAAAGTTCGGTTCCTGAGAGTGCACTTATCTCGAAGTAAAAATAAATTAGTTCTACAATGAATGTTTAAGTTACAAGTAGATCCCAATTTGATAATAAAATATTAAACAATAATTGGGGTTGAGGAAAAGCCTAGTTACACCATCTCTCACCCTATGAACTCAATCTCCGCTCCTGGGAAGGACTTCCTTAGCACACTATATATTCTACCACATCAGTATGAGTCTCTCAAGTTTCACGGTTAGCTTTAAGCAATCTACAACATGTGTGCAGTTTTAGGAAAGGGTGAAGTGTTTGAATTTTAATTTTTGTACAAGAAAAACGCTATGATGTGTCGTTCAAAACTAATGAACCTTCATCACATGGCACGATCCATGACTTGGTAGTTGAGATTAGCTTAATTAAAGTCATTTTGGCCAAACACTTGTCTTAATATGATTGAAGAAAAAGAAAGCGAAAAAGACAACCAATGGCTGAAGTGCACTTGACATTCTTTGATAAGGGTCAGGGGTCTTATCAATTATCTATAAATACCCTAGTTGCGATCATCATTTATCTACCCCAAATATACATACTACTAAACAAAGAAAAACTCACGCAACATGTGATTACATATTATTAATTTCATACACTTKAGAACTTGAACAGTTTAAATACCCTTTATAGATTAGTAGATGAATTTGTGATTTTCTTCTCTCAATTGAAATTGTTGACTGATCACAATATACAATTGAATGATAAAACTATTGCATAATTCTAATTTCACTAATTCATTGTATAAATTTGTAAAGAATTAATAATTTTAATGGATACTTGTATTTATCCGATACAACCAAATGCAAGTTATTAGTAAATTTAAATCAATAAAAAAATTCAATATCTAACCAAATACAACTTGTTCGGGGTTGAATTAAAAGCGGTTATGTGTCGTTCAAGACAATAATCATCAAAATGAGTAGTTATTGCCACCTATATTAGCCAAGGTTTGCTCATTACTTCCAATTTTAAATAAGACTCACAATATTTGTAATGTTAGAAGGTTATTGCACATTGCAAATTTTACAAAAAAAATACCTACAAGCATCTACTAGCCATCTATTTTCATGTTTTGAATTAAGTTCCAAGGATAAAAATGATTATGTCGCCCACTGAGCATATTATTATGTTGTATTGAAAACAATTTTTCTTATCACCTTACGATCAGGGTACGGACTACACTGACATACGTTTGGTCGTTTTGTGGAACCAACAATTATTTTGTTTTTAGCTGACTTTAAATCATGTAATTTTAATCCTTAGCTTCATGTGTTATTGACATTTTACCAAGTGTATTATAAACTTTCTCTTGTTAAAGCAAAAAACATCTTTTAAAAAAAAATACAATAAAATCTTTCAAAACAATTAGGTAAACAGTTCCTTGATGTTAGACTTATTTTGTCTAGAAATTTTGAATTTTGGTTAGAGGCYTACCGAAGATTTCGGAGATGAGTAACGAAAGTTGTACCTCAACTTAATTCCACATTTAAAACTTTACCAAGTATCTAATTGCAGTAGCGAATTAGGTTGCATCAATATGGGTATGGGAAGATAAACGAATACAAGGATAAGGTCATGAAACGACAACTATAACAATTTCATGATATTGATAAAACGAATACCAAGTATTTGAATTTAGATTAGAGTAAGAGATAGCTTAGTTGGTTACAACATTCTCTATTCCAAGAGATCTTGTGATGAATTTATATCCTTGCTATTAGAATAAGTACTCACAACAAGAAAACCAACGATTACCGACCGTCTAAAACAAACCAAAAACGGTCGGTAAAAACGCGGAAACGYTCGGAAAAAGGTTTACCGACCGTTCACGGTCGGTAATTGACGGTTGGCAATACTATGGTAGGTAATTAAGAGTTTACCGACCGCTCAACGGTCYGAAAATAATTACCGACCGTTTTACTGACCGTTACGTTTAACAGACGTTGAATTGCGTCCGTCAACAACGGACGAAAATCTTCGTCCGTCTCAACTAGATGGTGATTACCGACAGTTTAACGATCGGTAAACATAGCATCACCGACCGTTCAACGGTCGGTAAGTCTGTTTCCCGCCATTGCAAAATTCAGTGATTAAAAAAAAATTTGAAAATTAGGGTTACCGACCGTCTGGACGGTCGGTAATGGTCAAAGTCTAAATCTGTTTGACCATTACCGACTGTCAAGGCGGTCGGTAATCCTAATTTTTTTTAATTTTTTTAATATTATATGCTTTAATTCCCTGTAAAATGATGCAATTACAAAATAATTTAAACACTACGTTTCAATACTCCGAAGTGCAATGATCCATTAACCTGTACGTAGCATTTCATCAAAAGGCAAATGTGGCTACAAAATGTGTTTAGTCGTTTGTTCTAACACATCAAAACGCAAAATGTTTTTATAGATGTATACATACACATCCTAACTCCTAACACAACACTAAAGTCCTATGTGGCACAGGATGCCGGAGGGTCATGAGGGTCGTCGTCTCTACGAGGGAAAGGAGTGCTACTGCGACGAATCAGGCCGAGAGGACCACCGGAGAGAGGAGAGAGGACGCCGCTGCTGGTGTTGTGTGGCCGCTGCTGCTGGCGTTGTGTGCGCAGCTGCTGCGGTGTTGCTTGGTTGTTGCGTGAGAGATCGAGGCGAATTGAAAGGAGAGAGGCGAGACGAGAGAGGAGAAGGAGTGGCAGTCGCAGTCGCCGGCGAGGAAGACAGCCGCCGCAGAGGAGAGAGAGAAGGGTTTTCGAGGGAGTTTGGGTTTTGCGAGGGAGTTGAGAGACGTATGAGTTGTGAGGGAGTTTGGGTTTGCGAGGGAGTTGAGAGACGACCCTAGCAGTGGTCTTCTTTTTTATTTTGGGAAAAAAGGATTACCAACCGCCAGCGGTCGGTAAAACAAGATAGGCGGTCGGTAATCCTATCTAACTGGTCAACTTAAATTTTTGACCCTTTTACCGACCATACAACGGTCGGTAAAAATTTAAAACGGACGCTAAATTACGTCCATTTGATAAAACGGWCAGTAATTATAGTCAAACGGTCGGTAATGTGCGTCCAACCCCAAAACGGTCGGTAATTATACTTTTTCAGACAGTTTTAGGGACGGTCGGTAAAATTGGACGGTATAAGCGCGGAATCTTGTTGTGACTTACACTAAAAACGATCATGCCTCTATAGTAAGGAGTACAAAGTAGTGCAAAAATATTAATAACAGTATTACATTAATAGTCATGATAGAGTAACCAATTTGTAACCTTTTTATAGATGAATTGTGATTGGTTATAAATACATCAAACGAATTTATAATGAAACATTATCACTCCCCAAATTGAATAGCCGGTGATGAAAAGCACGACATTTCAACTAGATTTGATTTCGAAAGGTGTGACGAAATCCATAAATCAAACACATTTGCATGAGTTAGTTGAATTAAAGTTGAGTTCGAAATCATACACCGAGGGTCCAATAATAGGCGGAAAATATTTATTTTAATTATTTTCTATTTTTAGGCCATTTTTCTTCGTAAATTGATTTTTCAATAATTATTTCTAAAGGTCATTTCTATGATTTTTCATTTCATCTTATTCTTCTCATTTTTTTTGAGTTCGTTAGTATTTTTAAATAATTTTTCTGATTTTTCTATGATTTTCTATGATTTTTATAAGTTTGCCAAAAATGGTTTTTCAAAACATATAAATTCTGAAATTCTAAGAGAAATCCAGAAAATTTGGGATTTATTTGGAATATTCTAGAAGGTTAATCTTGATCTCCACGGAAGACAAAATCAGATAAAGGATAATTCTCGGATAACAGGTTAGATCCAAAAGATATAGATGCAAAAATTCCCGAAGATATCAGACAAAAGATAGATTGAATTAGTCTTTGCTATCTTATCCTTTGTATACGCCTATAAATACATGCTCTCGATGCTTATTCGAACACCAACATGAAAACAACTTCGATCAATGAAGATCAATGAAAACCAGTATTTGCTCAATGAAAATCTACGGGATACTTGCAATTCAAAGCTTTCAAAAGTCTCTCMCGCTCTCACTCAAATTCAATCCACAAACACAAACCACTCACAAAATCAAAAGCCACTCGAATTTGTCGCAGCTTTCAGAGTCGTACCTTTACCGATTTAATCGATACAAGGTGAGTTAATTCACGTATATTCGAGTTTAGATTTCTATATATATTATTCTTGATTTTTTTTTGTGCAGATGACTCTTTTGATTGCTTAAACAAGACCGAAATTTAGTTGAATCYCATTAAATTCAAATCAATTATGTAGGAATGGATTTTAGGCACGATATATACTCCCTCCGTTACGTATTACTTGAAACAATTGAACTAGGGCCGGGGGATTTTCTAGGCAAAATTTGTTAATTGTAAATAAGGGTATATGATTAGAATAAAGTAAGAGAGAGAAAAGGAATAAAGTAATGAATGGGTATAAGATTAGGAAAAAGTAAGAGAGAGGAAATGAATAAAATAATGAGTTGGTGTAAGATTAGGAAAAAGTAAGAGAGAGAAAAGTATTGGAAAAGTATTGGAAAAGTAAATAAAGTTGAAAAAAAGTTACTAAAAATGGAAAAAGAGGGAATTGTTTCAAGTAATATGTAACAACRATTTATGGAAACTGTTTCAAGTAATATGAAACGGAGGGAGTACCTACATTTGTCCCTAGCCTAAGACGGCCAATGATAAGACACCCCTTGCAACACACAACTTGAATTGAGAAAGTTAGGGCCCTAATAAACCCTTAAAAGGTACGTTTCCACTACACTGGGCACATTTTCCTACACTAAGCACCCTTGAAAATGACTTTTAATTTCCAAATAATTTTAACTTATTTATAAATATATTTCTAGAATTTTTCGATTTTTTTCTAAATTTTTCTAAGCATTTTTGGCAATTTTTCGGAATTTTCAACAATTTAAGGAAAAATTGCTATTAACTACCCAGTTTTTGGCCAAGTTTAGAAACAACTACCCGGATTTCATTTTGTTAAAAATAACTACCCACTTTTGCGCCAAAGGTTAAAAACTCCTACCCACTTTTATTTTCCGGCAAAAAAGGGAATATTCCGATATGTGGGGCCCACGGTAGCTGTCTTTCCCTCCAAAAAATGTCTTATACCCTATGAAATGACACATATACCCATACCTAAACAATTAATTTTTCTATTAATCTACCCACCCTCCCGTTGAAATCATCTCCCACCTTTTTTTATTTCATTTCTTCCTCCCCCTTCATTACTTCATTCTAACTTCCTCACTTCTCCTTCATTATTTCATTTCTTCATTTAATTCCATTCCGGCTTCTTCACTTTACCCTCCATTTCTTCAATTCATTTCATTCTGTCTTTCTCTCTCCAGTGAATTCCAATCCAACAACAATGGCGAATTTCAATCCGTGATGTAATAATGTTCYATTGTTGCTTATTCCTCTTTTTTGCAGGAATTAAAGCTCAWAAAATTGATGAATGAAATGAGATTTTAATTTAATTCGATGAGAAAAAATGGGGTGTGAATGATTTTTTGAGTAGATTAATGAAAAGGGGTCTTGTGAGGAAATCAAATTGGGAGAAATGAGAGTTGGGAATCAAGCGGAGATGGACATCTGGAATTTATGGGCTGAAAATTGGATAAATGAACAAAAAAATCTGGGCTGATTTTTGAACCAAGAATGATGATGGTGGTGGTGGTGGTGGTATTCAGCAATCGAAGAGGAGCTAAGGGGTGATGCGGTGGTGGTGAGGAAGAGAAGAGGGGTGCGAGTCAGGCAGAGGGTGCACTGGTGAGGCGATTGTGTGGCAGTGGTGAGGTGGTTGTGTGGTAGGGGTGCTTGGTGGTTGCTGTAATGGTTGAGAGAGGAGAGAGAAGRGAAGTGAAGAAGGAAACAGAGTAATAAGAGGAGAGAGAGTAAAAGGAGTAACAAAAGGGGTATAATGGTAAATGCAACGAATAGGGGGAGTTTTGGAGGGAAAGGTTGGGCCCCACACGCCAGTAAATGTTTTTTTTGCCGGAAAATGAAAGTGGGTAGGGATTTCTAAGCTTAAGCACAAAAGTGGGTAGTTATTTTTAATAAAATGAAATCCGGGTAGTTATTTCTAAACTTGGCCAAAAACTGGGTAGTTAACGGCAAATTTTCCACAATTTAATTACTTTTGCGATAATTAATTAAATTACGAAAGCAATACCAAAATTCACTAAATTTTAACACAATGCACTATTTTTTACATGGAAGTTTTTACATATTTTTTCATAATGTTTGGACTTGTGAAAAAATAGTTATGAATTTCCGAAGCAAAAACACACACCCGAGCGAAACAGTTCATTGTGGAAGCTTCCGGAGCATTCCCAAGCGTGGGTCCCACTTAGCTTGCTCCCCAAGACAGTCTCGGTTCATCACCTAGCTTGCCTTGGACTGTTCCAACCTTTAAACGCGCAAAAATCAATTTTTTCCTAAAATAACCAAACAAATAAGGCAAMTCGAATCAAACAAAAAAGGAAAGCAAAAGCTTGGCGAAATAACGCCCAACTTGGCGTAATTTTGCCCACTTGGGCGAGTTTTCGCCTAGTTTCTCCTTTTTTTGGTTTGTGCCTATAAATAAAAACCCCGGCCCTTCATTTGGAATATACATACTTTACGAAGCAACACTTTGCCCGTTTCTCTCCTCCTTCCTCTCTCTCTCTCTCTAAAAACTTTCTCATTGACTCTCTCTCTCTCTCTCTCTCTCTTTGCATTCAAATTCACAAATTGTTTAAAGTTTTCCAACACAATCAAACACAATTCAAAATACAATTACACATTCATTCATGCACTCATTTGAGATCTTGTTTTGATTTTGAGTTCTTGATTCGATTTGGATTTGTTCATGTTCGTGTGGGTTTATGTGGGTCCTTAGCATCGTTCTCAATCATTAGCACTATGTTGCAAGGTTAGTTTGAGGCCAATGTCTCAATCTCTTAACACCCTTTTGCAGGCTTATTAGAAATTCGACTTTCTAAGAAATTAACATGTAATATTGAGTAACAAACTATTCGACATAAATTAAAATCAACATTAGGCAAACATTTAATTCTTGTTGAATGCTTGCAAATCACGCAATTATTATATGCTTTAACAAAGACTGGCAAATTTTGTGTTTCACGCCTAATAAGATAAACAATGGAAAACCGGCATTAGGCTCCTGGAATACAGAATTAACAACACATGTCACAACAAACTAGACACTATTTGCATTGATTTCTGTTAAACAAGCCGCCTAGTAATTGCATGCTTAGGGTTAAAACGGAAATACGTTTGTTGTTTTTTTGACAATGAACTCGCAAGGATCGAGTAGAGGCCGCTAGATGTGAGGGGGCGTTTTGCACTAGTTTGCTCTGACCCTTATCCCCTCACCTATGACCTTTGGTGCACGTCCAGACTATGGAGTCCTTTGTGTTGCTTTATGCAATTATAGGCAAGGCTTAAACCGGGTTCCGCAACTTTCCGAAAGACGTGCGATGGCGACTTCCTCTTCTCGTTTCGAGTATAATACACACAACTCCAGGCATACTCACACTATTCAAAAGCAAGAATTCAATTCTAGCAAAACCAGAGTCATCACCTAATTGTACCCCCAGTGTAGAGGGATCGGACCCAGTCCAACCCGGTGACGCCCCGACGCCCGTACAGTTTTTGGCGACTTCACTGGGGACATTCACTAAAGCTATTATCTTTCGTGACATGTGGACAATACTCGAAATGTCATGCAAATTCAGCGTCTTAAAGACGACATGTGTTAGGCATCCTACATTACGTGATACTTAGGTGGTTGGCACTGAGTATTCGCTTTAGGCAATATGTCTCGTATAAGTGTGTTCTACACTTGAGACAAGACCAGGGGGCTCACTTAAGATTGGCGTTGGTGCACTACCTATGTAATTAACTCTTAAGCTTGATGCCCATCCCCACCATGATGCGCGATCGAGTGCACTACAGACACGTAATGATTTAGACCTCCTTTGATCATCACAGCGAGCTGGATGTGTTAATGATCGTTCTAAGCCTAGTCATGGGACCCTCTTGGAAACCCGGACTGACTCAGTCGAAAACGTGGCAACAAACTCTAGGTGGTTGGACCGTTTCTTTTTCACTCTACATAAAAGGCTCATGCTACTGTGACAACGTGTTATGTGTTTTTAGCTAACTAAGTACCTTATCTTTGCATACACTAAACAACAAACGAGTCATGTACGAGTCATATAATAGTCTCATTTAGTAAGTGATCATTTCTTTGATGTCGTAATGTCAAAATGGTTGTAACTAGAATCGTTTAGGCTTTACATTTTTTTGTATCACACAATTGTAAATGAGCACCAAAAATCGTGATTCGCTTTTCACAAAAAAACAAAAAATAAAGAAAAAATATTCGGACAAAAGAAAATCCGAAAAAGAAATTAAAATAAAATAAAGGCGAAAAACAAATTTTGGCGTTCATGCATTTTCATTTTTGAGTCAAGTCATTGAGCAAGGAATGATTACTATTAGGCCATGCATTGAGTCTAGTCAAGGAAGCAAGTCATGTATTTTTTTCTAAAAATCGACTCTAATACACTCTAATGCAGGATAGAGTCATCTACACGACAACTTCGTAGGTCGGCAAGGCTAGCTAATGAGGAACCATCGGTCCCTATTCCTTTTCCCAAAAGGAACGTTCGGAACCCCAAGTTTAGGTCCTCCTATTCCTAAACACCACAAATGGTGAAGACAACAACACCACCATGACCGAAATGCGAGCAACCATTGAGGCCCTACTAACCAAGCTTGCTGCACTTGAGCAAGCCAAATCATCTGAGGTTACCCCCAAAGACCTTGAAAAATGGTTCAAAAAGCAAATAACAAGAATGCCTACTTTGAAGCTCCTGAACTCGAGGATGTCTCAGCAATGATCCCCAAAAAGTTTTCTGCAACGGACTTGCCAAAGTTCAAACCAACTGATGACCCTAGGTTCCATTTCAAAGGATTTAGGGCCACCATGCCCATCAAGGGGATCGATTATGCTCTTTTCCCTAAGGTGTTGGTCACTCGAACCAGTTCGCCAAAAGTGGTTCTTTTCTCTCCCCGACAAGGATGTGGCTACATGGGATGACATAGCTCAAGTGTTCATGATGCACTACCAAAGCAACATTCAGGCTCCCACCTCATTAAGGGAACTTGAAATCCTCAAACAAGAGGAAAAAGAAGGCTTCATTACCTACCTTGCACGGTGGAAAGAAAAAGCGGCCCACTCCTGAAAAAAGAGAATTGGTGAAAATATTCATCAAGAATTTGTTCCCCAAATACCGCAATCACCTTTGCTACATGGACCTAGACACCTTCGACAAGGTCTATCGCATTGGGATAATCGAGGATGACCTCATCAAAGAAGCAAAGAACAAATCAGGAGGCCATAAAAAGAATGACACAACCAACCCATCAACGGATGTGTCAAATATCAATAATGTTGAAGTAATCAAGCAACCACCACATCGTCGTCAATAAACTTCACTCGGTATGACATACAAGGGCTAATTGCACAAGGGCTAATTGAACCGATTGGGCCAATTCCAAACCTCGCACCGGCACAAAGGCCTAAATGGTGGGATCCTAACCAGTATWGCAAATACCACCAAGGAAATGGTCACTCGACCGAAAAGTGTTATACTCTTAAGGACCACATACAAGACATGATTGATGACGGTCGCCTTCCTATCCCTCGGGGGTAACAAGCCAAGCATATGAAGCAAAGCAGTCACCCGTAGCACCCGTAATTCATAACAAAAGGAGAAATGAGCAAGAGTCAATAAAGATTCTAGCATAGGTTGAATCGGAGAGTCCCTCCACCTAGACATTCATTTTCTCTTTTCTTTCCTTTTGTCGATTCTATGTCAATTAGGAATAAGGTCTTCTCATTGTCATTAGCCTTCCACAATAATAAAGTTTCTTTTTCTTTTCTTTTTCATATCTTAGCCTTTCATGTGCTTCGACTTCGATGATGAAATGTTAATCAACATACATGACCTCACATAAACATAAACAATAAAAAAAAAATGAATAAATTGGACATTCTCGAGAGGCATTGTTTTATAGCTCCACAAAATATCCTTCTCCCTCCACGCACCTCGTCACATATACGAATCAAAGAAAAAATCTCTTGCAACCCCTTTGAGCCTTCTTATGAAGAAGAGAGCCAACAAAAAAAGTCAAAAGGAAAAGTTTCGGCAACAAAGAGTGATAAAGTCTAAACCCAGCTTCACAGATTGCAAAGTTCACAATAGAAACATCAAAGCAAACGCAAAGGCAAACATCCATTGCAGCAAGTTCACCAACAGCCTCACACCCTACACCCAGCCTACATTACAACTAAAAAGCCTTCTCCAAATGAGCATTGTCCATGCCCGGTTAGGCCGATTTCCTACAAGGTTTAGTCCTAGGGAAAATGAGGCACCACTTTCACACACGAACTCACGAACTACGATCGGTCTGATTCCACTAGGATACGTAGGTAGCCTCTACCCGAGGTTCGATCAAATTAATAAAATTAAAATAAAGAGGTCATTTGCATCATCGTATTGGTTCGATCTTTTCTAAAAGTCTGAAGCACAACTCCTTAGTCTAGAACTTGACATAGGCTCAAGTTTGAACCAGCTTCTTTTAGCCAACCACATCAATCCCCTCATCATTGTAACCCCCTAGTCACAAAATTGAGTCCTTTTATTTTAATTTTTAGATCCCTATCCTTTCATCCTACAACCCTTAGGACTCTCTTACTCTTCCTAATTCAACCGCGCAGTCAGACTATTGCTCATCTAGTCAAAATTGTACATCAATTAGTTCCAACAAGCTCGGGGGGCTTTGCTTCAACATTGTCATGTGTAGCGCAACATAAAGTCTACTTCTCAAAGTGTGGGGGGCTTGCATCAACAGATAAGTCTTCATTCCTCGTTCTTTTTTAGAAGGAGCAATAGGCTTGAGTTCTTGGCTTGAGTGGTCACAACCAAATCTAAGAGAAGTATACATGACAAATCAATGGTAACTCTGAAAAGGTTAGGGGCTTACAACATCATTAGAGTCTCCATGCATGCAACCCACTTTACAAGCCATAGCCATAGTTCATTAAGAGCCTTACGTTGTCACAAGATCTCTCATCCAAGCAACTTTCTCTCTTCCCGAGGGAGCACCAAACTTAAGTTCCTAACTTAAGTATACATCTTCGTTGCATGTTGAGCCTTTAGCAAGAATATCRAGGCAAATGCATCACTACTTGTGCCCGACAAGTTTTGCAATGATTTTCGCACTACAACTCAGAATCATTAAGGGCTTACAACAAAATAAGCAAGATCTTTACATTTAAAGCACATTCAACTTCAATAGATCAAGTACCTTATGCGCTTTCTATGCCGAGAACATATTCGTCACCATGCTCAACCAATGCCATGCTCTTCAATCAAACGACAAACTTAAGTTCATGACTTGAGTCAGCACCATGTCTCGGCATATCAAAACCGGGGGGCTCATCGCATAAAGGGAAGACCTACATACGGCCCATGACATATACATGATCAATCATGAAGTACTACACATGGAAGGATCAACAAAGATTCAGCAACACACTAGGTTCAAGTCCTTGCTGACCTCACAACTACAAAAAAATGCAAATCAATTCAACACCGCAAAAGGCTCCAGACATTAAAGCTCCCAACACCACAAAGGTTCACATACAACTTCATCGCAACATAAGAAACTCTTCATCATAATGTGGGGGCTACCATTGCACCAATGATAGCCACACAATGCTTCTTTCTTCACAACTTGGAAAGGGAGCTTTCATATCAACATGTTCAGAGCTTGATCCCGAAATATTAGTCAGGATGGCTCTATTCGACATATATTTTCAAAAATAACATCAACATGTATTTGCTTCCTTGACTAAGTGTCTAATAAAAGTCATTACATTACATAAAATCTTACATAATAGTCCTTGCATAATAGGTCTAAGTTGAGTTGACTTGTGAGTCCATAGTCAAAATCAAAATATAATGTCACAAAAAAGCAAGTCAATGCTTCATGTCGCATATAAGTTGCATGCATAGTGTCAATCAATGTCACAAAAGCACCAATACAAAAGCCAAACAATTCAACTCAAAGTCAAGGAGTCTAAGTGAGTCCTAAAACAAACCAATGTAAAGCTAGGGTCCACCTTTTAGTGCAAATCTTGCAGATACACGACCAAGGGGGCTAACCCCAAAGCAACGCAAATCACGTCGTCACTAGCATTTCACAACTCAACAAAGCCAAGTTTCGCYTAAGCTATAATCCAGCGTCTCACATTGGCAACAGATCAGGAGATCTCCAAAGGCATTAGGCTCCAAGCCTAGCAAACAAAGATTGGCTTCCTTAGCCAAGCACAACGTTTTAGGGGCTAACTTCTAGACATCGAGCTGCTCTGCCAAATAAACATTCAGAAGATATCAATAAAAGTGCAGGAATACCCTATTCCTTCTCTAATTCAAAACACTAGCAAGATGTCTTGCCATATCAAACATATATTTCCAAGGGACAATTGCCATAATCCAAGGTAGAGCAAAAGTCAAAAGCAAATCACAAAGCTAAAGTTAAAGCAAAAGTCAACAAACCCCCAATCGAGGTACCACAAATTCCCAACAACAGCTTCAAAGAACTTCATATTCAAGCTTCCTGGATGACTAGCTAAGAAGGGATAAAGATCAAACCGAATTTTCAAGCAAGGATGAAGGTGTATAAATAGGTTGTGCTCTCTCATAATGAAGAGCTCGTGCTCTCTCACGATGGTACCAAAGAGTTTGTGCTCTCTCACAATAAAGAGGTAGTGCTTTCTTACAATGAAGAGTCTGTGCTCTCTCACATAAAAAGGTTTTGCTCTCTCACAATGAAGAGTTTGTGCTCTCTCATGATGGTACTAAAGAGTTTGTGCTCTTTCTCATAAAGATATTGTGCTATCTCAGAATAAAGAGTTCGTGCTCTCTAACGATGGTGCTAAAGAGTTTGTGATCTCTCACATAAAGAGCTTGTGCTCTCTCACAATGAAGAGTTCGTGCTCGCTCACGATTGTGCCAAAGAGGTTGTGCTCTCTTACAACGACTAAGACATAAAAATCGAAGAGGTTGTGCTCTCTCACAATAGCCAAGACAGAATTAAAGCTAAAGAGTTTGTGCTCTCTCGCAACGGCTAAGACAATATTCAAGTTAAAGAGGTGCTCTCTCACAACTACTAAGATGAAAAAACCAAAGAGGTTGTGCTCTCTCACAACAGCTAAAATAGAATTAAGGCTAAAGAGTTTGTGCTCTCTCACAACAACTAAGAAAGAATTAAGACTAAAGAGGTTGTGCTCTCACACAATAAAGAGTTGTGTGCTCTCTCACATAAAGAGTTTGTACTCTCTCACAATGACAAAAGACGAAGTTAGGCCCACAAACAACGATGAAAAGAGGTTGTGCTCTCTCACAATGGCGACAAAAGAGTGTTCGTGCTATCTCACGATGGCAAAGGCAAAGCTAAAAGATAGATGCAAACATAAAACCAATTCCCCATGATGTCTTAGGCGGTGGCACTGAAAAGGATAGAGGCAGTTGACAGCAAATTAAAAGCACACGCACAAAAAAAAATCCCTAGTGAACACAAGAGCACCGATGGAAACGAAAGCAAGCAAACCAGAAAAGAAAGCAACATCAACACATGGAGTAATAGACAAGGCATCAAACATCAACACAAGCAAGTAAGCAACAACAACCGCAGATGCAGGTAAAACTAACGCATTTGTTTTGCAGGTACCGGGTACTTTGTCTATCGTTTTATGAGACCTTCGTCTCTACAAACTCAAGGCACCATATTAATTTTATTAATTCAAATTGGTCATGATTATTAGGCTAGGTAGCGATGAATGTACAATAGAAATCAACTCTTGTAGTAATATTAGGTTAATAC
Organism: Bassia scoparia; assembly: GCA_008642245.1. Lineage (NCBI taxonomy): Eukaryota > Viridiplantae > Streptophyta > Magnoliopsida > Caryophyllales > Amaranthaceae > Bassia > Bassia scoparia. The sequence goes on along the minus strand of SNQN01000038.1, from coordinate 177,103 downwards.
GCGTTCTAAGATTAAATCTATAGGCTCTTTGAATTCAATTATTATGATTTGTGGAACTACAATGAGATTAAGTATAGGCCGCTACATGCAGGAGGATTAAGTCAAAGATTTGGTCAGTACCATGTCCCCGAACTGACGGGCTCCAAACGGGTCGCTTAAAACCAAATGGGAGCGACCGAGCAAAAACAATTTATAAAACATTAACTAATCATTACACTAGTGTAGTGGCAAGCAAAGGATCGATCCACGAGGTAGCTAAAACTCGTCAAGCTTGAATCAAATGATTTGGGGATGTAAAATCAAAGTTTGAGATTGAAAATAGCTAAGACTAGAAGTAAGCTAGTGAAATTGAAATTTTAGAAATCAAAGGACAAAACACCTAGGATCGCTAGGTTGCCCAACCACATAATTGATCAATGCCAATCAAAATAATGTACTCAATTCAATGTTAAAGGTATTTGTGACTCTAGCTTAGGAAAGTGGATGGAATCATCTCCCAAGTCATCCAACCATACAAAACCAAGCTCAAATTGAAGTCCCCTTCTAATTCTAACAAGGCCTAGTCATGAATAAGTAAGCTAACAACCCTAATCAACCTTCCAATCCTTCCAAATGGTTGAATAAGACAATCTCTCTCACATCAAGCCTTGGGTGGCCAAAACCAATACTAAACATGATCAAGAAGCCACAAATTAGGGGAAATAGGATGATGATTTGAGTTTAATATATCATATTGGCATCAATTTAGCATAGTTTAGCTCCCTCGCTTATTAGGCTAGGAAACTACTCACAAAACATGATTGAAAACATTAAACCAACAAATTCAAAGTTAGAAAACCACAAAGAAGCCGTGAATTCTCAAGTGTGAAAGCAAAAATAGGGTATTGAATATCTTCTACAAAACTCAACGAAAATCAACAAAAATCATACCAAAACAATCACAAACTACTCAAGATTCAATCTACCAACAAAAGAAATCAAAATTGTAACTAAAAAAGAAAACCCATAAAACTTGCAAAACTGAAAATGGAAAAGAACATGAATTAAACTTGATTAAAACTAAAAACAAATGCTATCAATGGACTCACCTTGAAAAATTGGATGGATTTGATGTAAGAATTGCAAGATTTGGTTAAGAAATGAAGAATCTACAAGCAAATTTGTGAAGTACAACTTGAACTTTCTCCCTCCTAACAAACCTATCTATATCACACTCAATTATAAGTTTTCTGAAATATTACAAGTTTGCCATTACTAATTCAACATGTGCCTAATTTTTCTCCCAAAAGTCAACCAAATCCAAGACAAACTAAGCCAAAAGTCTAGGTGAGGACGGTTGGCGAGGACACACAAAACAAGGCGAGACCTCGAAAAATTTTCTGACTCGAAGCAGGAAAATGGCGCAGGGAGGCGCGGGCTCACCAGGGATAGTGAGGGCTCGCCAAAATCAAGGAGAGAGCTCGAAAAAGTTTTTGCCTGAGGGAGGAAAAGAGGAAAGAGGAAAGCGTGGGCTCGTCAATTTCGAGGTGAGAGCTCGAAAAACATTTTGCTTGAGGACGAAAAGAGAAGGGAGGCAGGCGCGGGCTCGCCAGGTGGTGGCGAGTGCTTGAAAAATTTTCTACGTGGAAGAAAAAGTGGAAGAGCAGAAGGCGCGAGCTTGCCACTTTGGTGCAGGCTCGCCAGGTGGTACTAACCGATCGGTTAGACTCGACTGATCAGATAAGGTTGAACCAATCGGTTAGGAGGATTTTCAAAGAAATTTTCAAACTTCTCCAAATCGGACAAAAAAACAGTGTTTTCTGACTGTAAGCAACAATTAAAGAAGAATTCAGCTCGAAAATGGAGTTTTGGGAGTACTTTTTGTTTTCCGTTAGGAAAAAAATGGAGAAAATGAGTCAAGTCTTTCTTTCCCCTTCATTTTTTCCACCATGGATGGATATGTGTTTGATTTACTTCCTTTCTCTTATACTAAGGACATTGCAGAGTTCAACTTGGAAGAGGAATATATCAAACACATTCTAGCGGTTTGAGGTAAGTTTTTATTATTTACTAGTAGAGATATTATTGCTTTCTTAGGATTGTTTGCAAGGTTTGTGCCACTCATTAGGAGTGAGAGTTTACTAACAACTAAAAAATGTATTACTTTTTTATATTAATGTAGAAAATATTAGTGATTATCTCCTTGTATATATAGTTTCTCCCTATGCCCCCCTTGTTAATTTTTTATGCTTGTGATGCTTGAACTTGTCCATTGTGAACTTGTGGTTTCTTTTCTAATTCGTTGACTAATTTGGACATGTGCAATTGAGCTTGTTGTATTATTCTATAACAAGGAAGGATTTAACTTGTGAGGATTTTAGCCTTAACTGATAAATATTCTTATTTCCTTCTTGTGTGTTAGTTTCTGGTGTATCACTGGTCTTGACTTGGTACGGGTTTGGTTGGCTATTTTGTCACTTGTTGAGCATGATAGGAAACTTTCATTTGTTAAGACTCCGCTACATTGATTAGAAATACAGATGATCATGGGTCGAGGCAGGCTAGGTTTGGGCTGGGCTTGGCCTAAAATGTAGGCTCTTTAATCGGACTCGGGTCGACCCTAGGTTTGAGCCTAAAGTTTATGTCAAAAGCCTGAAAATAAGAACAGGTCTATCGAGCAAAGCCTATATTATACAAACTCCCCTACATTGCAAGATACAACCCCTTAGTATTTTTTCCAACTTTTCGAGTCGGGCTCAAATTTTTAACCAAAATGTCTTAAATTTGATTGCCAAAACCCGAACAAAAAAATGAAAATTTCAGCAAGGCCCGAAGAAAAAGTCATGACCAAAGCCCGCAAAATTTTAAGTCAGACTCTATTTGATCACCTCTAATTAGAAACATCATATTATTCTCTTCATCCTTATAATTAATTGCAGTCTTATCCCCTTTTTCATGATCCACATTACAAACAGAATTTTGATTTGTTCTTGTAACCCAAGTCTAGCTTAGGAGAGCATATAAGTTCGTTGATGTGTGGTATTTTAGATAGATACTAATTGGTAGTTTAGCGCTAAAATGGTGAATACGAGTCTTATGGCTCATATTATAGTACAACCGACTGTACATACAATCACACTCAATTTTTCCATGATAGTCCACCAAATATAAAGACTCAATATATAAAAATAAGAGAGGTTATAACTAAGGGCGGCAAATGGGTCGTGTCGTGTCGGATTCGTGTTCGTGTCGAATATTTTTCGTGTCGAATTATCTCAAGTCTCAACCCTAACCCGACCTGTTTTTTCAGGTCAGGTTTTTCGAACCTAACCTGACCTGACTTGACTTTTTTTCAGGTCGACCCGATGACCCATTTGACTTGATTTTTTTAGCTTTGAAATATAATTGTAAATATCGGGTTATGTTGACCCGAATATGACCTGATTTTTTTCGGGTCAACCTTAGCTTATTGTGACCTGAATTTTTTTAGCTACCAATACTAATACTTAATAATACAAACTTACAAAGTACTTAAGTACATACCACAAACCATCATAGTCTTTGTTTTTTTTCGTGTCAGATCGTGTCGGTTTCGTCTCAAAAATTTCAACCTGAACCTAACCCATTTTTTTCGTGTCGTGTTCGTGTCGACCCATTTTTTCGTTTTTCGTGTCGAAAAATTCAGACCTAACCCGCTTTTTTCCAGGTCGGGTTCGTGTCGTGTTTTCATGTCGTGTCATCTTTTGCTCCCCTTAGTTATAACGTGCAACCAATGATATCATGTACGAAGTAACTTGTAACTTGCAACTAGCACATATGAGGCTGAAATTTTCATTTTTCTTTTAACAAGAAAGGAAGCAACAGAAATGATAATATTAGTGAAATTCCAAAATAACATTTTGTACTAGAATGGTTGTCTTACATTTCCACAATATCCACCCGGCCAAAGAACACTACCTTTTTTATAGGTTCACCTTAGAGGTCATGCCTTAGCATTACATTAAACGAACATCACCACACAATGACTACTAAATAATCCACAAATTTCCTTAATAAGTAGGGCAACCCCAAAAGATCACTATAATTCTCATGGAAAAGTAGAAAACCTCAACAATAATTCAATCACTTCTACTATAATCATTAATGTGTTACATACATCAAACATAAAACTCTAGTAAAATCAACTAGTTAGCTAATACAAAGTCCTAACCTTTTTTTCATTTATAAACAGAACTAATCCTGTGTTTACACACAATGCAAACTATACGGAAATGCCTACAGTCCAAAAACACACCAACAAAGGGAAATAAAAACCACCCTTCATTCAGATTACATAAGTCCCTACCAAAGAAATTCTTCCTTCTTATTCACAAAAGAAAATCTCAAGTGTTAGAAGCCGTCAAATGGAACAAGACAAGCTATACCGAAAAGTCAACGCTTGAGTAATCCGGTATGGCCCTTTCCCCTGACTGCCGAGGAATGCAACTGGTAGCATCATCACTACTTTACAAGATGCTCCCTTCTGTCCAACAAACCACCCCCAATGAATTGAAGACCCATGTGTTCAATTCGCCAAAAGACCAACTTCTCCAATACATACAAACAATACATACAGGACACCGCATATAACTGCATTCTTCTAACCTGGTGCAAATGATAGGAGAGAAAAAATTAACAATGGTATTGGAAACCGTATGGACAGGTTAAAGCCACAACTTCAAGCAACAAAATATTTCATACACCAACTTAACTGAATCAGTTCATCAATCAGCTCATTTATATTAGAATAACGTTTAAGCATTAAGTATCAATAGTCTCTACCCTCTCTCATCAATTTCATAAAATATTGCCTATGAACTGACAGGTCAATCCGTATCCTCCGAACAAATTCTAATTAACAGTAAGCAACCACGGTGATTAGGTTCCCGAGTGAAACCACCTTCGAAAGAACCTTGTTAAGGCACTGATTAGCAATAATACCCATGGTTAAGGAAACTTCCAGATCATTCTTTTTTATTTTTTTAACCCACATGGCAGACGACCTGCCAAGAGCACAAGTATTAAAACTCTGATGCCTATCTACTCCCCGTATAGTTTCCTTGCATGTATAAAGAGTAATTTGGTTCACATTAAGAAAAGGAAAGGAATCAAGGCTAACTAAACTAGAGTAATACAGACAAAAAAAGAAAAAAGAAATACAGACAAGAAAGGAATTACAACATTCCTTTTCTATTTCAATCACCTTTTCACATAGTTTAATTCATTATTTAAAAAATAAAAAATAAAGGACCCATTGCTATGATTTTTTCTTTCTATAGTGGGAACAAAACCCTACTTCTAGCCAAGTGGTTCCCCTGCTCATATAGGAGGGTCTTTGTGGTAGAGCCATCCAGATGCCTCTAAGACCTTATGACATCAGTGAGAAGTAAGTGGGGTGGTGCTCAGTTACTGTGGTAGTTGTTAAAAAACTTTTTAACTTTGCTTTCATCCCATGGAGGCATCAAAATCACTGATTGACTTTCCTATTTTATGAAGAACCAAACACTTCCTAAAATCATGCTCAATGCACAATCAACATGCAAAACTTTCTATTTTATAATTATACATTATAGTAAGTTAATACTTCCTCCATTCTCTTTTAGTCGCATCCAGGTTGAGTTGCACAAGAATAATTAAGGAAGAGAGAGAAATAAGAGTGGACCCCAAAAAATGAATATTATATAATAAAAAAGAAAGAGAAAATATTGATTAAGGAAGAAGACCCACATGCAAGTGAGGTTTACACATTATTTAATATATTTATAAGGGTATAGTTGTAATTTATGGTGGGGACTATTTACTAAAAAGGAAAGGATGAAAGTATTTTGCAACTTCCTAAATAGGAAAAGGATGCAAGTAAAAGAGAACGGAGGAAGTAACTGAGTGAATGGCTGGGCGAATATCATATCAGTGACAAAAAGAACAAACAAAAACCCAAACCCAGGTTCAGATTTGCATCAATAGAAATTATTCCTGCAACATCCATACCTGCTAATAAATTATGCAARTAATAAGAAGGCACTCACCTACATAGGTATTGCTAGTCTAACTCTGATGTATGTGTGAATGTACGTGGAGGTCAAACGATACAAAAAGAACCCCTGCGATGAGATATTACATTATATCAGTCAATGCATGCGGACGAGGTTTCGCCTTCACAATTGTTTCATCACAATGCTTGATCCATTCTGACAATCTCCACGGTTTTTGCCATTTCCATTTGAACTGTAATATCCATTGGTGATGGCTCCGCTTCCATCTCCATAGTTTACCAGCTTGTCCTGCAACTGCTAATTTCTTTGCTGACAACTGCCCAAGTGGTATCATCTACAAAGGGAAAAAGAAATATTTTAATCAATGGGTCAGATAGGGGAATATCAAAGGAGAAAGAAACAGTGAACAAACCTTTTTTGGATCAATGTATGAAGCTGATTCTCTGACCAGTCCGTTGGCAATACCGGGAGAATACTTCAGCTGCTTTTGAGCAGGTACAGATATTGGAGATATTGGGCCACTCATGTCGTCAACTGAGTGTTTTAGCGATCCTTGTAAATTATTCTGCTAAGTAACAGCAGAAAGTAAGATCAGACGACAATATGGCATAAGTTGAAAAGAATGTAGGGTCAGTGATCATCTTTAAAGATAGACTGAAGCAAATATAATAACCATTATGGAATGCTAAAATTTGCATTTTAAATTTCATTTTCATTACATATAACTAAGGGCTAGTCTAGTATCACTGCCAGTTTCTCAAAAGTATTTTTATGTAGGTTATATAATAAACATTAATGTAGTCCTTAGTTATGTGATAATTTGACTTTGAACTTCAGACAGACTTTGAACACCAAAAAAATGGCTCTTTTAACAGGAACAATTTTCAGATTCTTTAGCTTCAAATTAATAAGGTTTTGTGCCCCTCTAGAGTCCAAGAGACTTTCAGCTACAAGCAGCATAAGACAATCTTCAAGTGAATTTTCCAAGGCAATGATGCATTTTAGAACTGCAAAATCAAAGCTTCAAATACAAGTTCATCTCACCGTAGCAGATGAAGCAAGAGCAACAGCAGCTGCTTGGTCTCTTGATTTGAGCTCCTTCTCCACCTCCTTTCTTCGTGTTTCACTCTGTCTTAAAAGACCAACTAATTCTTTCAGATTCTCTTTCATTTCCTTCATTTCAGCTTCCTTGTCAGATAACTGGCATCTGTACACAAACCAGGCTCAGGCTCAGATAAGTTCCAAMGCAGCAGTTAGCACACATTATTCATCCAGATAACTACTTTAAAATATCTCTCAACGAATGTCTGGCTATTCATTTCACTGTCTATAATTAATACTTAAACAAGGTCCAAAGTAGGTGCGACACCTATCAAAAAATATCAAATTTAATACCAGATTTTTCGTCGTATGATCTTTTCAATAAGAATCCGTTTATAAGCTGTAGGAGTGGACCATCATCAGAGTAAATAACCATTGGAATTAATGCGACACGATGCATTCAAACATTGATACGACTTTATACAAAGTGACAATATTTAAAACAAACATCTCTATGTTACAGTTTTTATACGGTCAATTGTCCCATTGTGCCTTTTGAAATATCCCTAATTGCCACTCTATGATTTGTAGAGCAAGTTTTAGTCTAATGATGGAGACCAAATCCACCCACCAACATTGTCCTTTGTGTGCAATCTTTTTTTGCATCCTTTCATGTGAGACATAAAATAAACCTTTGTTGCATCCTTTCGGAAACAGAGGAAGTATAAAAAGAGAATAAAACAATGATTTTATTCTCAGAGAAATCGATATTGATAAGCACCTTGTCTCAGCAAGCGAATTAAACATATATTGAAGCAGACACTTGGCATCTCCCATCGAACGCAACTGATTCCAGCGACCACGATTAGTAACAACACGATCCCTTTCTTCTGCTTCTGAAAGTTGAGAAGCCATTGCAACAAGTGAGTTTGATGACACACTCAGCATATTTTCCAAAGATGCAATTCTAGCCATCCTTGCATTTGGAGACAGGGAGGATAACCTGTGTTTTAAACATAATAAAATTGCATTAACCAATAAGGCAACATAAATCAAAGACTTTACTATATTGCTAAGACTGCTCCTTTTTGTTGTTAAATAACAAGATATACATTTGCCAAAAAAAAAAAAAAAAAAAAAAAAAAAAAAAAAAAAAAAAAAAAAAAAAAAAAAAAAAAAAAAAAAAAAAAAAAGTAACAAGATATACAAGAACAGCAGATT
>SNQN01000038.1:148172-168814 GCA_008642245.1 Bassia scoparia | reverse complement strand
GACACACTCAGCATATTTTCCAAAGATGCAATTCTAGCCATCCTTGCATTTGGAGACAGGGAGGATAACCTGTGTTTTAAACATAATAAAATTGCCTTAACCAATAAGGCAACATAAATCAAAGACTTTACTATATTGCTAAGACTGCTCTATATTTTTCTTAAATAACAAGATATACATTTGCCAAAAAAAAAAAAAAAAAAAAAAATACACAAAAAACAAAAAGAAAAAAGTAACAAGATATACAAGAACAGCAGATTCTTGCTAAATATGAATGAAAAGCACCTCGAGAACCCATTCTTTCCTTTAGGAGTACTCAACCCTTTTGCAGCAAGCTCTTCAAGTTGTTTCAACACAGATAACTCTTCAGCAAGTGCAGTACGTCTGCAAAAAGTAGCCCTTTAGCAACAACACTAAAAATATTTAGCAATTTTTTATTCATACTATGTCAAAAATACAACCAAACACTTACACTTGAGTTTGTTTCTCATACTCCGAACGCACTTCATGAACATTTACCATGACTTCTAGTTCGTGATCGAGCCAACGCTGCAATGTTTTCTCGTTGGTCTAAGATTCAAAAACAAATGATAAAAATGACTCAATTAGCATAATATACATCTAGAGAATATAGTTTCAAAAGATTATAATGAAATATAATATAAATTAAACATAGATAAATACCGGCCCATTGGTTGCATGGCCATTAGCAACAACTGCAAAATTGCAAAGGTCACATAGAAAACCCAATATCAGCAATAGGATAAAAACAATTTAAGATACAGTATTCTAATTGCTAAATTTAAAAATATTTTGTATGATATATGTCTAGAACACAAAGGTATGACAGAAATGTAGAGTACACATAAATGCTGATATATTTTTCCAATTTAGTTTTGGTGAAATATTGTAACTTTTCTACAGTACTTCTCAAAGCATCACATCCATATATGAGGCATCGAGGTGACGAGGATACTAAAATAAAGCCAATCACAAGACCAAAAGGTACTTCAGCATATTCTTTTTGCCTTGAAAAATGCACTATAGAAATGACTCCATGGTTAACTGTACTTAAGCTCATAATTTACAAGTTCACAAACTGATACCTGAGTTATCACGTGCTGAAGTTTTACGAGCTTCAAGTAACTCCTTCAATCGCTTGGTAGCCATTGTGGCCTCTTCTGTTTTTCTTTGGAGAACCTGAAAGTGTCAGAGAAAAGACTTACATTATATGACTGGCAGGTGTGACCGTGTAACAAACATTACCAACAAATTTTCTGAGCACTATTCACCAACTTATAAACTTATATCTAGAAAAATAATTGGTTTGCCCTTTTGAAAGACACAGGCATCAATTTTATATACACTTAATCTTACAAAGACACGAGAAATGCCCAATCAATATAGGCTACATAGCTTATTTCCTTGTTAGGAAATATAATGGCAAAATAGTAAATAAAAGGTCAATAATAAGTGGCTGTTTTCACAGATTTGCCATTGGATACACTTACATAGTTATATTTGTTCACTTATTTACAATCTTGCCATTACATTTGTTCACTTACTTACAAATTTGCCATTATATTTCCTTTGTTAATAAATATCTCTATTATATACATGAAGGGGGGTGTCCCCTCTACAAAAACTCCTAACTACAACTACCCTTGATGAAATTTGAATGTCATATTTAATTACATTATCTTGCGACTTGCCATATATATTGAACAGATGAAATATGGAATGGAATTTGAAATTTTAATTAAATATTAAACAAAGTAAAATGATTTCGTTTCCTTAGATACAGAGTAGCATGAAAGACATTTTTTTCCACTTTATTTGAGCGCAAGTTCTTCCTTTCTCCACAATATTTTTAAACAATGGTAAACATAACTATAACAAAATAAGCAAGCAGAGTATATGATTTAGAAAAATGAAAATAGCTTATATCTCTATTCGAATCATTTTTTTGTAATAGTCATTCATGAATAATTAATCGACGTGAAAAAAATTTAGAAAAACAGGCGCGCATAGCATGCTAAAAATGCTAGTACTATATTGATTCGGACCAAAGATGTATATTTTGAAAAGAACAAGTGTCTCAGTGGCTCAGCACAAAGTACTTTGTCAATATCAGAACAGACCCAAAATCGGAGCTCCAAAGATGGAATCATGATGAAGATAAGATAAGTGGCAGATAACCTGCTCACAAAATCTGATGATGTATACTATTCAAATGAGAACCACAACTTTCACATGGAATCACGAAAAATATATTTAACATCCCTCAAACAATGTACAATAAAGGCTGACTGAAAATGTGACAGTACAACAAGGAAGAAATCTAAAGATCAAACTTAATTTCAGCAGATGACAAACAGAAAGATCAAGCACAGCTTACCAGTTTCTGACGTTGATTCAATGCTTGCAGCTTATGCCTTTCATATTCATTTCTCCTACCTTCCTTTCGTAACTGTTTTGAACAAGTGTATTCAATGACAAAAACAAGCAAAAGTTTTAAATTATTGATTGACAGTAATCATCAAACAAATCTAGTAGAAAGAAATCAGAGAATCTAGAGATAGGGAGAGGAGAAGCAGGAGGCAAGAAAAATAGAGCAAATAGGTTTAAATAAGTACATTGATAGAAGGAAAAAAAAAAAAAAGTAAAGTGCACAGTACCTGTAAAAGTTCTTTCTCTCGAGAAGCTTTCCATTGTCGAAATTGTTCAGCCTCTTGCTTAATTTTATGTTGCAATTGAACCTAGCATGACAAAGCAAGTTAGTCAAAAATGGCATTGGTGTTTAAAGGCACATTGTATGTCAAGAAAAATACCTTCTGTGACTTTATGAATTGTATTTCTTCTTGCAAGCGTCTTGCTGCGTCTTCACTTTTCTGTTTTTGCTTCAACAGATGAACTTGGTTCTCTTGTTTCTTTTTTAGATCCAGAATCTGCACATGTAAATTGAAGATTTAATTATTAAAAAATGACCATAAGTAATTAAAAAAATAGCTTGCACAAAGAGGAAGCTCTATGTACTTAAATCCCTAATACCTGTGCCTCAAGTGCCTTTAACTTCTGAGAATGAACATCTTGCAATTTTTGTGTCTGTCCATCAGAGGAAGCAGAAAGGTTTTCTATCTCAGCCAACAGGCGGTCACGTTCTTGCTGCAGTTATTGCCAATAACCCAAGTGAGCGGATATCAAACAATGTTATCAAATTTCCTTCTGGACAAGGTAAAAATAAGTATATGTTTCAAAACAAACCTGAACAGTTCTTTTCTCATCCTCAAGTTCCATTAATTTCTTGCCAAAATGCTGTTTAAGTGTCTCTGTATCAGCTTCACCAAAGAGCTTTATTTCAGACTGCAGAGTTAAATAGCACTAAGATAAGTAGCAGAATATGTAATCACATCACTGTTTAACAATAGATGTATTATTAGTCATTCAAAACTTCAAATCCAACTGTTACACGCTGACAAAGTGAGAGGATGGGACATAAAATAAAAGTTCAGGGAAACATAGAAGATCCTACTGGTTACTATCTGGGGCTTCACAAAGGAAAACAATAAAATAATGGCTGTAGGGTTGATATCATAAATAAATAGGGGAGAGAGTGCGAATAGATTGGAGGGTGAATATTGGTCCCACAATTATAGACAAAAAATATAAACTTTCCTAAAGAGGAATAAAGGAGAAGTGGTAAAAACTTTATGGAACATCCAAGTGAGGAAAGTGATAGAAACTTTATGGAACGGAGGGAGTACATGTAAAAACTTCTTCCTAACCAACAACTGGGCTTGCACAAAATGATACAGACATCATGACTACATTAAATCTTGAAAGTGATTATGATCACGTATAAACAATATAAATATAAACATAGTACAACACTAAGGATTCATTGTATAATGGCAAACCTCTTTCTGCTTCAAGCGTCTATTCAACTCATTTAACTCTTTGTCCATAGTGTTTTGAAGAACCTCATGCTCCCATTCCTTTGCAGCTTCTTCATCCATATCCTTGGAATCACCTATTGAGATTCATAACTTTATTAGAATTACATTACCTCAATGAAACTCAATTCAATATTTAWTCAAAATACTACAATTTCATGTAACAAAATTAGAGCCAGCTTTTTCATCTACTATGTTCTTTGAAATTGAAGGAAATTTCTATTTTTTGCGCAACACGGCATGGAAGCAAAAAAAAAAAATTTAAAAAAATTGATTTTTATTTACAATCTAGCTTATGTGTTCAAGACATACCCATCACATTTTCACCCATTGTATAGTCGGATGAATCCATACTTTGGCGCCTCTTATGCCCCTCATTTTTCATTGAGCAAATTTCTCCACCCTTGAACACAGCAAGATCCAGATTATTAATATTATAAAAAAAACTACATTATGAAGAATATAAAGCTACTCCTTCAAGAATAATACAGTCTTAAATCCACAATCATTAATCAAGGACAAATCACATACCGGAGAAAAGGTATCACCCTGATCACCAGAAGTATATCCATTGCGGTACTTGCTAAGCTCTTGACGGAGATCTTCATTAGTTGATTCAAGCCAAGAAATCTTCTCCTTCAAGGCCTACAAGTTCATGAGGCTAATTAGGAAAAAGACACGGCAAAACAGAGATAATAAGAAGACGCATGATTTTAATACCTGTACTTCATCTGAAGAGGCCCCACCTCCACTTCTTGCACAGAGCTCTGCTTGTAAATACTCAAGTTGCTGTCGCATCTTAATCATCTCATTAGATATTGGATCTCTGTTGACCTATTCCAGCCAACATGTAGAAGTATAAGATTGCTGTACCCCTATTGGGATAGAAAGCAAATATTTCATCGAACTTCATAGTGGACAGAATTAAGGAAAAAGAAACTAGAAGGGGGATATTGTGCTCACCACTGGCTTATTCTGAATATTACGGGCACGGTTTGCATACTTAAGAGTGTTAAGTGTTTCTTCAGCATTAATATCAGCAGGACTGATGCAAGCTGGAAAACAGATATCAACATTAACGTTACTGGTACTGGAATAGGGTGACAAAAAATTGGAACAGCCTTCTTCAAAAAAAACATTGGAACAGCAAAATGAGGTACAAAAAAAATCGTAGAAATCAAAGCAAATGCTCATAATTTTCATCCTGGTGCTGTAGATCAGGGAGCATAGTCAAACCAACTCACCAAACCCTTATGATATTATGATGCTCTATGTGGGGAATTTGAAGAAGCTACAAGTCTTCTGACTTATATATAAGACTAATAATTAATAACAAGTAAATGGATGAGAAAAGCAAACAGCTTGAAATTTAAAAAATGGTCACAGGTGATACCCAATACATCAACAGCCTACCATCCAACCAAAAATAAATCATTTCACCTAGATCTCTATCTATAGCCTACAACTCCTGAAGCTTTTATGATTAATTGTAGGTATAAAATAGTGTGTGCTTTGAGTTATACAACAAACAACAAGCTTTTGGTCATCTTGTGACAAAATCCATGTTGTACTGTTACGTCTGTTAGTATTCTAGAATCAGAAAAGCAAAAACTACAAAAACGGAACATACAGTTAAGATAGCAGCACATGCAGAAATAATATTTCCTTTCATGTATTAAGATGCATTGAGAATGAAAATATTACCAATCATAACAGTCCTACTGTTTCCTCCTAATGAATCCTGAAAAGAGATAGAAAAAAGAATTACAGAATATAGTTGCCATATGTAATAAAGCAATTCGTTAGCACTTCTGTAAAGCCCATCTCCAATGTCACATATCAATGATCTAATAAAATCATATTCAACAAACAAAACAACAATATTTATGATGAAACTTGGAGGGTTTCTGACTGAAAAAGCAACACTAGGAAAAAAAGTTAAGGTAAAGCAACAACGATTGGCAACATGAATAAAAACCATTTGCATCCTAAACCAATAGAGAACCCTTAGGCCTGAGTGATCAGTCCTTTCATCATTTCACATTTTGACCAGTATAACAGTAAGGCAAATCTGAAAAAATTAACTGATAAACCCACACCAAAACAAATCCTTTATACTCTGAACAAACAAACGTGAGCAAATACATTGATCATTAACTATAACTTGATAGATTTTCATATTTATATCAGAATATCTTATCAAAATCAAACAGTTAATATCAGATGATTAAATGAGTGTCAAACCTGCAATAATCTAGTCAATTTACTGTCCCGGTAGGGAACGTGCAGACCTTCTTTCCTCTTTTTATCGTCACCAAGAGCACTGATGACATTTCCAAGGGCAAGCAGGCCCTTGTTAATATGAACTCCTGTACAAAATAAACATTATTCACGCTATTTCCTGAGAGATATTACTAAATTCAATAAATTATGTAGAGGGTAAACCAACCTTCTTTAAAACGCATGCCATCAGAGCCAGTTCTCTTTGCACGCTCAGACCCAGCCAGATCCACTAAATGTAATTTAGCTGACAGGTATTCATCGTTCATGCTTTCATTGACATTGCCATCCTCGGGAATTCCATTACTCTTGCGCATTTGCTCTAGCGTAATGGTGAAGATGGCATGTGACCGACTACCAAAATAATAAAAAAATAAAATTAAAAATTACACCTAATGATAACTCTTCAGAATTAATATAAATATTAAAATAATAAAGGAAAACATACCAATGAGAAATTACTTTAGCAATAAACACAAACCACAGGTCAAAATCAATTACTTAAACCAAAGGATGGCCTACTCATAATTTGAGTTGAACTCCTGACGCTACTGCTTCACCACAACTAAGAAAGAGGGGGGAATACTTCCTCTGCTCCTATATAATTACAACACTTTGGCCCAAAAGTAGAGAGGATTTAGGTCAAAGTGCTGCAATTATTTAGGAGCTACGGAAGTAAATAAATAATTGGGTTTATAATTGAATTGTAATACAAAATCTCATAAAAGGATATTGGTACTTGTAAAGTTATAGCTTCCTATATACCTGGACTGGTTGTTCATGTTTGTACTCCCAGTTGCCCTGCTTAGTGATCCTTGTTCAAGGCAAGCTGCCATCTCTTTTAATGAACTGACCTCTACTTCTGTAGATCCGGCTAGAGTAATAACGCCATTTGATGATTCTCGTATCTGTATCGGCGGTTTTCCAGGTAAGTTTACCTTCCCAGCATTCATGCTTTCTGATTTCATCGATAGGGAAGAATCCAGTAAATCTCGGACTTCCTCTTTATGAATCTGCAGAAATCATATAGTTTAGTCATAAAGTTTCCAATTTTATAGTAGGACAATCGATTAAAACAATTGCATAGTTCAGGACACCCAAAATAGGGGCAGGCAAAAATGCATACATATTCAGTGATTCAGTCAATTAATCCTCTCAAAACAAAATCATCTAAAATACACCGTTTGCAAGAAATAAACTTGAGAAACTCCGCAGGGTCTCAGACCAAGATATTATGAAAAGGACACTGAAGCTTTGGAAGTCAGTAGAATTATTAATATTGACAAGAAATTGTCAGTGCCAAAAATTTATTAAAGCAATCTTCTGAGGCAGCATTTGCTTAAAAGCACCATCAACACTTCAACAGCAATTAAAGGGAATGGCAGATCTTCAAAGAACCAACCAAAAAGAACTAAGGGGGCTTAAATCATGTGCTTTCAGTAATGTATAAAGCGCCTGTTTATGAATATCAATTCCATATACACCAAGCCTGAGTTCAAGTAAAGAAACGTATGGGGAAAGAATGAAAAGGAACCTAGAAACTTAAGAGAGAAAAGAGAGTTACACAACCAACAAAACACAGATCATGATCACGATTTCAAGTTTCAGATGCAGCCATGAATCATGAAGACAATAATGGTTGCAGATGACGAAGAACCAAATGCATGGGGAGCAAAAAAAAGGTTACATGCCTAATATTATGGTTACAACTAATAGAATCAATAGATTAAAAACAGCTACTGTAAATGACCAGGTTAGAACAAGACCTACCTCGATAAAAGAAACATGCAATTGAAATTCAGTTTCTTTCTTCAGTTTTTCAATTTTGCTGAATAATGTATCTACAACTTGAGGAATTATTCCTGTATGTCCGCCTTCTTTAAATGCTGTACCCATTGTGTATGTTTTCCCTGACCCTGTCTGCAACATGATGGAAGATTCAACACATTATTAAGTCATATGCAAAGTTTAGACTGCTATCGAGTATAGCTAATACCACAAGAGGAAAAACTTACTTGACCATAAGCAAGTACTGTCGCATTATATCCCTGGAATAAACCGTCAACAAGTGGAGCAACACATTCTTCATACATAGAAGATGATGGAGAAGCTGAACTCCCATAGACATGATCAAATGTAAAGGAATGCGTCCCGATTTGTACCTGCAGAGTGAAACAATCAACACTACAGTTTACAACAACATCGGTATCCAAAAAGAAAAAAGGCTTCAACACAAAGATGTATTCTAAGGCAACCCCATATTTGTCCTTATACAACTTTTTCTTTTTCTTTTTTGAAGGACCCCTGATGTTTTAGCCAAGGGAAAAATAAGCATATATTATAAGTCCAGTGTTCTACTCCTCCCATTACGAAGAATTTCTGGAATGAAATCTCATTTGCGCAGTCATGCTAAGTAATAGTCTAACTATCATCCATCTTCATGGGCAGCCTAGACAATTTTCCATAATTTCAAATGTATCAAACATATCAAAGGCCAAGGTTAGCTTGTTTAAGATATTGCACATCAAGCCTTGCAAAGCTTTCCAGCGGTCACATAAAAAGAAACAGAAGAAAAAAAATCCAAGATTACATAATATATATGTTACAATGTTACATTGAACATGTATTATGATAAAAAAATAATTAAAAAAAAAAAGAATCTTGGATAAGAGTCACTTTAAATATAATCGTGGAGCTAGGGGATAGATGGTGGAGGCCACAGCTATGTTTATGTTGACTAGAACTTATACACTATGAAGAACAGTAGAACACAATGCCAGACAATACTACAAACGCTGTATGCACGCTGCAATAGGGAGCTTAGGATGCAGCAGTCTGGGTCTGAATTTCTCGCCAACAACTTTCTTTCTCCTTTAAGTCAAGTAATTACCTTCCAGCTTTCTCTTCCATTGATACTTTCCCTAAGACAACCTTTTCCGGCATTCTACTTTGTCCACTAAAGTTTGGTGCTGTCCCTGAGAAAGCTGATAACTGTCACCGGCTCACTGCTGATATAGTATGGAAGCAGTCCAAGATCTTTCTTACAATATTGTTCAAAGTAGTTCGCATAGACATAGATGGGGGAAATTACTTTTCAAGCCATGTCCAAAGAAGACAATGTGAGAACTCTCTAGTAACATTAGATATTATGTCCAACACTAGTTACTATGTAGAGCCTTTTTGAGGCAGTTCATAGAACAAGAGAGCCTCCATAGCTCCACCTATCAACAATGGATGTTGTAGTTTCTCCTCTTGTGAGATGTCCAAGGTGTCCATAGATGTTTCAATGTTCATAATGTCCAAAAGGAGTTAATAAAATATATTCAATAGATCGTAGATATTGAGTCCATGCAGCATACATGTATGAGCTAAGCTGACGTAACTTGCTCGTAAATGGTATAGCATAAAATTTTGGGTTTATACCCTTACTGACTGCTACATCAAATTTGACTATACTAACATTATCACAATCTACATTCGGGTTGTGCTAAAGTCATGGGTTTTGAATACCCTAACATGTTGTACAACATAGAACGGAGAAATTAAATATGTTGCACTTTTAAACTCATAGACTTCAGCAAAACAATCAAATGCAGTTCTAATACAGAAACTTAATTATGGACATCATTAGTGCCAACAAAGTTAATTCTTTCAAATGTAGTTTTGCAATTGCATCAAGTTCCTTCCAAAGAACATTCATGGACATAAACTTCCTCGACCGAAAAAGTAAAATTGCCTCGAAATTCCAATCCACTGCTAGTGAATAAAAAGATTCGACATTGACAATGCACTTGATCAAGTCCACATGCAAAGAATATGCTTTCATATGAAATTGTATAACAATTGGCAAAGTTAATGACAACAAAATTACTTCCTAAAGACGATGAAGCATTCAAATTAGACATTATCATTAGTCCATAAAAGTTCCATTTTTTGGTAAAATTTTCCATTTTCAAAAAAAAAAAAAAAAAAAAAGGAGGACAAAAAAAGGAAGAATCTTTTATCAAAATATATGTACTCCTTGATCAGCAACAAAAATTAGAACTTGTAAACAGGGTATTGACTCAGTTCATAACTTCATATCATAATCTGTCAGACTATTTAGAATTAAAAATCTCAGATGATATAAACACTTAACACTAATCAATCACTAAAATATAAAATTACATTCTCAAATAGAAAATTTCTAAATAAAGAACACTCAAAATTACAACTACCCATCGATAAGATCTAGATCACACTAACACATCAACAGTATTCACACTAGAAACAAACAACGTTTTACTGAAACCAAAAATCCTTAGCACCCATAACAAGATTTTTCATAAAGATCAAAACTTTCATTCCAAAAATCAGAACTTCCATTTTTAGAGAGAGAAAGAGTAAGAGTGTGCACCTGAGGCTTCCCACGAACAACACTAACACAATCTTTACATCCCTGAAGCTTCTCATCACCAATTAATGGCCTAATATGAACTGCTACTTTTACACAACATTCTTCAGCATTTCCTTCCATCATTCAACAGCAGCAAAAGATTGTTCTTTTTCTGGGGAATTTGTTGAATTTTCCAAGAAATTAAGCTTAAATTAAGAAAACCCCACAAAAAAATGGCAATGAGAGAAGCAGAAATGAATGAGATTTTGGCAAATCAACTTCTCATGAAAGACAGTGATACCGCATCTAAATTCAGATGTAATTAACTACTTCTTTTCTGGGAAAATTATTAAATTGATCTTAAACAATGACAATGAGATTTCTCTCATGAAGAAAGTGATACTGCAACTAACATTCAGATGCAAAAATAACTACTTTTTTTTATTAAATTTCCCCACTTGAAAAAAATAAAATAAAACCCACAAAAAAATGACAATTTGAGGAAGAGAATGAATGAGATTTGGAATTGTCAGTACTCAAAAGAAGCAAAATTCAGAAGAAAGAAAATGATGGTGCAACTGAATTAAGATGTCACAGTAATGAGAGAGAAAGATTCAATAAGAATGCTTAGAAAAAGGGGATGAAAAGAAAAATAAAGGAAAATTTTTTATTTAAAAAAAAAATCAATTCAGTTGTAAATTTTTAATGTTGTTGTTGTTGAAGTAGTTGTTGTTGAGATGAGATGAGATGAGATGAGAGTAACTGCAACAAAGACAACCACCAGTAGCAAGTAGTATGGTATGATATTCCTTGGTATACACTGCACTACTTGCTTGCTTTGCTTACTTCTTCCTGCCACACCAAAAACTCACATAAAAGAAGGAAAAAAGATGAGAGAGAAAATTGCAAAGCAAAGAAAAGGAGAATAGGAAAAAAATAAAAGGGCTTTAAAGGGTATTTTGTTTGCTGCCCTGGTTTTGGCTGTAGTACTAGTGAATTTAGTGACTGATGCCACAAAATAGAAGCAAAATTTAATGGCTACAATTACATACTGTATGTACCTAATTATGAATTTTATTTATGAGTTGATCCAAGATGGTTAGTCGTTAAAGTTCGTACGGACATGTTTGGTTCAACTTATTAATCACTTTCTTTAAACGAAAATCTAATATGAATCGAATGTGTAAATTAGAATGTTGTATTTTGTATACAATTTTTTATCTCTCAAATATCCTATAATTCGTCAATTTGACATTATCTAAAAGCCAAGATGTGAAAAATAATTTTATTTATATGTGGAGTATTTAGAAAAATCATAATTAAATAAAGGTACTTTATAAACATCAAATTATCATACTACAAGTAATTAAGCTTTACACGTATTTAAAAATTATTTATCACACGGTGAAAAATTAAAAATGTTAAGATCTACAAGAGATAACGCGGGTTCGATTTCGTATAGTGCGCCTCCTTTATCCTCCTCGTTGGTGATTGCKTGCGATGGAGTCTCGTGGGATGGGTGGTTAGTTACTCCGATCGCCCCACTCTTGGTGGGTCGCTTTTGTGTTGCGCCGTCGAAGTTGCCTGTATTACGCGGGTTGGTTCAATCAAGAAGTTTTTCTTTAGGTTTTTTTATTTTTATTTTCGTTTCAATAATGAGATCATTAGGGTTTTGGGTATTGTTTGATCGCAATCCTAGATTTGTTGGATCGTTTTCCTTTGCTCTTCCTACTTTTAGGATGGGACCTCAGTTGAGTATACAGGTTGTACCAATGGATGCGCGCTCAGTCTAGCGATGGAGCTAAGGTTGGTTCAATTTACTGGTATTTCGCTGATCGATATACTCTGCATCTCTTTTGGATCTTGGTTCGCAGGGTTTCATGATCTTTGTCATATTTGGAAAGATTATTACAGATGTACATGGACCGACGCAACTACAAATAAACAGATAGAATGTTAAATCTACACGAACTCACAGATCCGTATTGCTTTAGACGAAGGGAATTATTTAAGGCGAATTTTAATTAAATCTGTTTTAATAATGCAAAAAGTTCACAGGTTCTGTGTATGTCAGTTAAATTTGTCAAATTGTAAGTGTCATTTGCCTATCCTATGAATGAAACTGTTTTAATTTTTTCGTCGAAAAAAAAAATCTTCAAGAGATAGAAGTACTGAGAATATTCTATACTAATACTCTGATACTTTAACTATACTTTATATTTTCATTGATATTAATTTTTTCATTTTTTTAAATGTGAATATGTTTGGGAGAGGTTATGCGACGTAATGATTTATTGTACATTGATCCTCAATCTTTACAATTAAACCAAGACCTCATTAGTAATTTTGAACTTATGAGTTTAGGCAAGATTGTGAAGAAACCATAAATGAAAGAGTAATGGGGTGGATAATTGAGTGTGATGTTAAATACTTAGTACTAGTAGTTATAATTGCATTAGATGAGTAGTTGTTTTGGAACTGAGATGAGAGCAACAATAACACACATTAGTATGTAGAAWCAATTAACAATTAGTCAATAGCTTACAAGGATTGTGTTTTATTAATTATCTCGATTGATACATTGGATGATATTTCATGCGATTATTATGATAAAATTAAAAAATAAAATCTTTTTCATCGTAATTTACAAGTAGTCATACAATAATTAAATATTTTATATCTTTTTAATAATAATCAATTATTAATACTGAGTACATAATTTTTGTTACGAAAAAACTAAACAAGCGCTAATATTATAACCTTTTGTGTTCATGCCAAATTGCCAACATGCATATTGTTCAAGCTATGATGTTCTAATACTTTAAAAAAAAATTAAAAATTAAAAAATTGGACTTAATTAATTTTGTTTACTCCACCTCTCATTTAATAGCTACAATACTACACTTTTGAATTTTTACACTATTCGAATCACATGTACGGAATATATCTCATTTCGGCCGGTTCTTTATATATTCAACAAAAAAATTGTTATTCGAGATTTTATTTTGACCAGATTTATTTCACTATAAATTTTAGTTAACGATCAAGCAAAGTTTAAGGGTTTCACTAGCCTGCTATCAACTTATTTTTACACCAATATGACCTTATTTTCAGCTTTTGTGATATATCAAAACTTATTTTTTTGCTAAACAAAGTTTAAATAAACTGAACATATTAGACCATTGATCTCGAAGTACTATATACGGAGTAGTCATTTACATGAAAAAAAAATTATTCTTCCTTATTATCAAAAGAAAATCCATTTACTTAATGCTATTTTCCTTAAGTTTTTCCAACATATCATTTTCAATGTCTTAGGTCATATTCTTTTGGACTATTATACTTTCAGTTTCGTTCAACTAACCGACTTTAATTCACTTCAGATAATGTTAATTAAGCTCAATTCATTTCATCTCACTTTCACTTTAGTTCAGTTTCTTTACTCCCTTTAGTTCAACTTAATTCAATTCAAGTCGATTTTGTTAATCTACCCAAATAATTGGAGTAATATATAATACYGAGTAAGAAATACAAAGAATAAAATATGTACTATTCAAGTATAATGGATTTCTATAATTTTGCAATACAGTAAATTTTCCCTTTTTCTTTCATTGTTATTGTTTTTTTCTAGAAAATGAAAGAAAACTTTAGGGTCACTCATAAAGATTCCGAAACTGCCCTTTTGTAAGAGTTTCGAGTTCCACCATCTTTATGCCAAGTGCATGCCAACGACTTTCTAATAACAGCTCAGCTCAACCGCGTAGGTCACTCACTTTTCCTTTCCCTTTCCCTTTTCCATATCCATGTGCTCAATGCTCTATTTTCAATATCCATTTACAATTTTACCTCTGGCCCTACTTAGAATTGAGATGCAAAAGTAAAGGCATTCGATTAATGAATTGTAATCTATGATTTTTCCTTTTCTAGGGAATACACCCTCGTACAATATAATAATAATACTCGTAGTAATTAATAGACTCGTTTATTGAGTTGGTTGGGTCAAGGTTGATGTGGATCTAAATTGGGTTGTGTTCAAACATGATCGTCTCATATAGGATCATTGACGAGTCGGGTTAATGGGATAAAAGGTCGATGGTTTTTATGTCAAATCGTTGCGTTTATTTTGATACGGGGGAAGTATATCTAATTATCTATCCTACTCGGTYAAATGTTAAACACTGAACCCGTTGCCCGTCATTTTACAATTTCCTTGTTAAAACCTCAAATAGTAAATGATATAATTGGCATTTGGGATAGAGAGAGTACATAAGTAGATGGTTCGTGCGTACAATACAATACAATACAGTTATTGATATAGCATACAGCGCATGGCCACGTGAATACGGCATCGTATGTCGATTTGATGACCGTGTGATTCGTGTCTTAGCTTTCTCGTCTCGTGCACTATTCTCTCTATATTACGTAATCTTAAGCCCCTTCTTATTCTATTCTCTATTTTCTAATTCTAACTGTCATCACAAATTCACAATTTCACAATTGCCTTGTTTTATTTGTATTTTTTGTTTTTGTTTTTGCATGTCAACTTGTTGTTCCACTATATAACTACATGAATACCCACTTTCTTGTCCTTTTTACTAATTTTATTTTATTTCGTCATTTTCTTATTCAGAATTTGYGAAAATTTGTCCACGCTAAACCACACCTTCATCATTGAGAAAATTTGTCCACAACTCCCACTAAAAAGGTGACCTTTTGCGAATAACTGTCATCGTTAAAAAAATTTGTCCACAACAGCCACAAATTCTCTTTTCTTTGTTGACCACTGCCAAAAAGGGTGTTTGACCACCGCCAAAGGGTGTTTGAACACTGCCAAAGGGTGTTTCTGGTGTTGACCGGCCACCGAAGCTCAACCACACCCTATTATCACCCTATTTTCACTCTCCTCCTTCTTGAACCACACCTTCATCAACGCCGGATACACCCTTTGGCAATGCCCGGTGGCCGGTCAACGCTGGGAAACACCCTTTGGCATTGATCAAACACCTTTTGGCGGTGGTAAAATACCTTTTGAAGGTGGTCAAACACCCTTTGGCAGTGGTCAACAAAGAAAAGGGGATTTGTGGCTGTTGTGGACAAATTTTTTATTGATGGCAGTCATTCGCAAAGGTCGTCTTTTTAGTGGGAGTTGTGGACAAATTTTCCTTATAATTGATAGGGTTTTTCTCGAATATACCCATGAGATTTGAACTTTTCTAAGCTGTATTCAGCTTTTTCGAACCCTCCCAATTGTACCCCTTAATTTAGTTTTTTTTAAAAAAACAAGTTATACCCTGCGTTGATTCCTTCGTTAAATTTTTGTTAACTCATGTTAAGCTTTTTATAAATAAATATATAAATAAAACCCAAACAACCTTACTCCTCCCTCACACAGTCACACCCATAAACCCACTCACCCATCCACCTTCAAAATCAACAACCACACAAACCACCACAAAGGCATAGACCACCACCGAACAAACCCAGAAACCATCGCGGTAACTCACACTCCCACCACACAAACTTACACCACCATCGCGACAACTCGTAAACCACCAACAAACCCACAAACAAACCCACAAACCACCAACAAAACCCACCCACTAGCGCGCCAACACCACCCACCACGAACCGGCACACTAACACAACCGACCAGCACACCCATTCAACCCATTCAAACCAAACTACCATCACCACCGACCCCTTCAAACCAAGCCCACAAACCAAACCACCGCCACCACCGTCACATTCGAACCAGACCCACCACCCACCCATTCGAACCAAACCCAATTCACAATCACGCACACGAACTCTTTGATCTAGAAAAATTACCCAAAACCATCGCGAATCTGGGTTTAATCGAGTGACGATAGTGGTTTTCACGATTTGGCGATGGTGTTGTGAATGAGTGATGTGAGAGGTGAGAGAATAAGGTGGATATGAGAAAGAGAGAGAGAGGGGGGGGATGATTGTGTGAGTTTTGCAACCGTGTGATGGTGCGTGATGATACCATGGTTGTGGGGGTAGAGAGGAGGAGAGATAGAATGGTTGTGTCGTGAATGGGTGGTTGTGAGAGAGAGATGAGATTTTGGGGGGTATTTAAAAAAAAAAATTAAACTTAACAAAAGTTAACTTAAAGTTAAAGGTGGAATTAGTGAGGGGCATGGCTTGTTAAAAAGTTTAAATTGAGGGGTACAACTAAGAGGGTTCCAAAAAGCTGGATACAGCTTAGAAAAGGCCAAACCTCGAAGGTATTACTGAGAAAAACCCTAATTGATATTTGATAATAAGCATTTTTGTAATGGCTTGGGTAG
Source organism: Bassia scoparia (assembly GCA_008642245.1). NCBI lineage: Eukaryota > Viridiplantae > Streptophyta > Magnoliopsida > Caryophyllales > Amaranthaceae > Bassia > Bassia scoparia. Next base: position 151,895 of record SNQN01000038.1, on the reverse strand, counting down.
AGCCCTAGAGGTTGTTAGAAATAATATGACTAGTATTATAATTTAAACTTATCTGAATGTGTCGTGGCGTGAAAAGATCACTACCCTAAAGTCGAATTTATCTCGTACTCGTACACACAACCTCTTGGCAATCAACCCCTAGGGTTACACGACCTCCGACTCAATGGTGTATTGCAAAAAGTCCAACTGAGATTAGGGAATGTGTTTTTTTAGAGAGAAGAAGATATTTTTTTTATGTTTTCAAGGAATTAGAGAATAGAGAGGTTGAATATATATAACCCCAACAAGAAGAAAACCTTATCAAATTTCTAATGTGGGACAACTTTTTCTTTGAAGCAATACTTATTGGAGTGAACAACTCCAACATTCCCCCATACGATTGAAATAGAATAAAGAAGAAAACGAGTACAGAAAGAAATGTGCATTGGAGACATAAGTGTTTAAGATATCAATGTCTTTTGGACTTGAATTGACACCCGATGTTTACAAATTAAATATATTCTACAACCATTATAGGTGGAGATTTCCTTGAACCTATCAATGGATTTCAAATGAACATGTTTACACATTTCACTTTTCTCAAAATCGATAAGTTCTCGCATATAAATATAAATTGTCCCTCAATTTCCCAATTTCCTAGGTTTTAATGAATGCTTTAGAGATCGCAAGCCTTAAGAGTCTCCTAGGGGTTAGACAAATTCCACACATTCACATAGATTAGTTCATCAAGTTTGTATTCATCACAAACCACCACAAAACGACTATAAACTTATCAAGAGCTAATGCTCAACCTTGCACACATTAAAATAAAGTACTACATCTCTTTATTAGGAATGGTGCGTAGTAATACATATCTCGAGTTATATTATGACTTCGTTTTTCCCTTTTGAACTTGAATTAAACAATCCAAGTTGAGTATTCATCACAACTTCCTCATTAATAGGCTTAAAACCCATTCCTTGTGCTGARTCCAACACCAATTTTCTACAAAGACCTTTGGTAAAAGAATCTGCGATATTCATTTCAATTTTCACATACTCAAGTGATATCACAATCACACTATAATCAAAGTGTTATGGGTTAAGAAAGTTACACATAACTTATCAAATGCTACTCATTAGCACCCCCACAATGATCGTAAATTTATGAAGAGCAGTATAACTGAATCTCACTGCATCAAGTCCGTCTTATATAGGATCACCCATGTTTTGGGCTATGGAATCATTAAGAGTACAGTCCAAAGACTCAACCTGCTCATATAAGCATTACAATATATGTATGCCATATGAATAAGTAATGTAATGCTTATTATTAACAAGTAGGCTCAAAAGCTTCCCTCGACATCTCCACAATGATCAAGGATCATGAAAATTCCCAAGCAAATTTTCATGTGCACGCCATCTTTGTTGTCAAATTTTTCTATTAGGGAAATAATATCATAAACAAAGACATTAGAATATATATGCATATACTCTTCACAAGGCACACATGACCAAAGAAATAATTAGTCATGTTTTCTTGTTCTACACATTTAAGAACAAACATAGTTATCAGAATCAAGATCCTTTCATGGATCAAAAAATTGGTAAGATCGGATATTAAAATCGTAAGATTCTACCAAATAATCAAAAATCAATAGCAATATAATGCTAATATATAATTACAAAATAGTCATTTTAATAGACAGATAACTAAAATAAATSTTTTTCTTGCATAAAGACAAAAGGTAAGAATAATTTCAAATTTATAATAAGTAGTTAAAAACCGAAGTATAGTCGTTAACGTGGTTAATGAAAGTTTGTGATGACTAAGATTATAGTTATGATCAATTTGTAATTATAATTTATGAAACAATTGATGAAACTATGGAAAGAGATTTCAAATGTATAATTTTTATGATAACGCTTATGAATCGGGTTGTTGAATCATAGGATCGTAGAATTGTATTAAGATTTTACTAATTTTAGTTTAAATCCAAGTAGAATCGCGTGATCCTAAAAAATTAAGATTCTACCTCAGGATCGAATCGAAAACTTAATTTTGGATCGTAAAATCATTGGATTGAATCGGGATTTTAATAACCATGAGAACAAATAATTCATGGGACATAGTAAACAATACAAGATTTTAGAATATTATCTAAAATACGATCCTTGCAAAATAACATAGTCACTTGAGTAAATTATTATCTCATCACCATCAAGTAAAATAGTGTATTTTGCACTCAATATTCAAAATTAAATTGCTTTGAAAATATTACAAACCAACAATTTTTTACATGATGAAATATTAAAATATGATTATTCACCAATCACTCGTGCACAATCATAACTCAACAAATTCTCAATTAAATGTTGTGCTAATCATTATGAAACTCATATCACATTCAAAGTCATTTTAGCATACTCACTCAAAACAAATATCCCCTTGAGTTAGGTTCTTTATTAAAAAGAAAATTTATGCTAAAAAAATATTTCACATAAAAAATTGGCTTTGAATCTTCAATACCTTCTCAATGCTATGAAAAACTCTTAACATTGTTTTTCTAAAATATGTGAAACACACTATTAATTTTGAGAAGAATATTTAATCTATTTTGATCTCACTATCAAATATCTGGGTTTTTTAATCAAATAAAAATTTTAAGTCCAACAACTTCCACTTCATAATATTTTCCCCATATTGGATGGAAAAGTCTTAAATGAGAAAGCCTTAGTAAGGTATCTAAATATCATCACTACAGACCAAAAGTTATTTGGACTTTACTGAGTTTTACCAAAACAAAGCTAAAACGTGAAATAATTCCCTTAAGCTTCCAAGGATCTAATTATCGATCACACATGTTCACATACATCTAACATAGACTTTACATTAGAGGCAACCCAAATTATGTATCAAAAACAATATAGGGTCTCAAATCTTTGTAAAAATAAATAAAACTTTAGGCATACAAAGATTTTAACGTTACAAATTATAGAGTAACATATTGTTTTATACTCAATATGACAAGAATAATAGAGAATACTGGAAAAAAAATCACGAGACTCACACGCGCTCATTGCTAGTCTCAAACATTAATTCAACCCCACATTGCACACACTAGCAATTATAAGTATTACTCAAATACTAAATTATTATGGAGCACATGCATAAAACACATTATGTAAATCGAGTTAAAGTTTCAACAATATGTTTGTATATAATAAAAAAATACTTCCTTTAATTTGTGACTTCGTGAGTGTTGTTGGATCATGTTGTCATCAACGTTAATAACTCTACAAGGGGTCCGTTTACATTAACTGAAATCAACAAAACTGAACTAAATTGAATGAAGTTGAACTAGACTTAACGGAGCTGAGCTGAAGTGAAATATTTAACTTTGGATTAATATTAATCTTGGGATCAATATATAACTATTTAACAATATAATAATGAGATTAATATTTAACTGTTATTAATAATATATCTTTGGATTAATATTTAACTTTTTAACTTAGGTTAATATTTAACTTTGGATTAATATTAATCATGGATTAATATTTAACTTTAGATTTAACTATTATTAATAATATTGAGTATATTATTGGATTAATATTTAACTATCTATAACGATATACTAAAACAGAATGATGATGATGCAATGATGACATCATCCTATCCACGTGTCAACCTCACATCGCACGGATGATGTCAGCAGCTCATTAATTTATTTTTGAAAAAAAC
>SNQN01000038.1:76578-145492 GCA_008642245.1 Bassia scoparia | reverse complement strand
TTTTTAAAATAATTTATATGGTAATCTCCAATCAATTTCCCAGTTTTCTTGCAATTCTTCACATTTCTTGAGCGCTCACCAGTATTTAGATTATTTTTCTGATTTTTCTATATTTTCTATGATTTTTATAAGTTTTATATACGCAGAAAATACAAAAAAAATACAAAATAACAATAAAATACCACCGGAAATACGTGGAACCTTCTAAAACTCTAGAACTCCTTGCTGGAGAGAAGGTGTCTAGGTGCGTCGAATCAAGGCAAATCACGAAATAAAATCGAGGAAATTAAAATATTCTCGTTTTTTGAAAAAATATATATCGCAGTAGGCTTGCACAAAATGGAATTAACTTCCTGGGCTCAGAACCAAACATTTTAAAATCTCACTACTTAATGTGTTGTTTGTGCAAATGGAAAAATAATTCAAATATTAAGTTGAATAAATTCAGTTAGATTTATTTAATTATTATAAGTTGAATCATATCTCATACAAGACTTAGCAATATATTGAAAGAAGGTTAGGCTATAAAGTCAAATAAATTCAGAGTAATAAGGTTGAAAAAAACGTCTAATTAATGTCTATAAATTAAGTTATCAGATGGCATAAGAAGGGATGGATAAATTGTGGAATACTATTCGAAGTCCACTTTTACTAGAATCAAAGTTCCACTTTTCGTATGAATTCACACCGTCTTCCTCAATCTCCTCCCTAACACCCACACACCTTACCCAACACCAACAACTACCACCCAAGGCACCCTACCACAAAACACACACCTGACACCACCCTACCACCAAACAACCACACCCAACACTACGTAAAAATGTGACTTGAATGGCATGGACGCTTGCGTAGCGTCCAGACCATGTATGGACGCCTTGCATAGGCGTCCGACCATGGTGTGGACGCCTACGCAAGGCGCCATACCATGGTCTGGACCCAGTGCAGGCGTCATACCATGGTCTGGCCCTACGCAAGGCGTCATGCGTTGGTGGTTACGGAGTGGAGAATCTGAAGCAATATGAGAAGTTTACACGAAATTGTGACTTTGATCCAAGTAAAAACGGACTTCGTTAGCAATCCAAAATAATTGTTGATGGAGCTTGATTTTGTTAGATAGATATGTACATAGATATCATTGACGAAGCGCTAGATTCTAATAATAGTTGTAATTAGCAACCTTAAAATGGTGTATTGCAACATTATGTTCGTTGAAGAAATGGATGTTCGTTGAGTAACTGAAGTACTGGATAGCTGCTTCATTGAGGATAGCAACTATGATCCATGCATTTGACCTAAAATTAAGCACGTGGGACCCTCCTAAGTCACTTAATTATAAGACTGTTATGCATCCTGATCACTTATAAATTGGAAGATAACAGCTTTTCATTGAAGTTAATAATGTGTAATTAGTGCATGATTCTGTTGCATAATTAGGTGCATATCTTTTTCGAGCCAATGATAAAGAACAAAAGGCTGGTCTATTGTCATGGGTTATTTCACATTGAGGTAGCCTAAATGACACATGCATTAAACGTCTATAATCTTTGAGACTTGCCATGTCATCTCATAGTCTCATCTCCTACTTCTTTGATTAAATCTTTGGAATATAATATATATAAATTCAACAATGAGGGATATATATGTCCCCTCACAAGTTTAGGAACTTTGAGAGTGTACGAGTAGTGTCTTGGATAATGTCGATTAAGAAATGGAAGATATTCGAGTCTGGAGACTAGTGAGGAAGATATCATCAATCATCAACCACCCGTGTCCAAAAAAATAAAAAATAAAAAAATCATTAACCACAATACATACTCGTAATAAAAATAGCCAATTGGCATTGTGTTATTCAAGTATCACTGTCTATGACTTTTGAGTATTGTAAGTGATGTTAGAATATCGTTGTCACTCTTTTAATTACTGCGAGACAATGATATTTGAAGAGGTGATTGAATCTTGTTGGTTGACCAACACTAACATCTTGTTTAAAAACTTAACATGCTATATTCTTTGTAGGAAATAAAACTCGGAATTTTTCAATGAAAAAAAAAAATGATCGAAAAAAACGCACAACGGTAAATAGAATCTTTTAGCAACTACCAATTAGAGAAATTTTAATTTTGCACATTATTCTATAGTATATGAAAATGGGATATCCCAAATATAATGTGGCAAGTTTACTTTAACATTTAAATGGACACCAATTTTGTACTCCCAAAATCCCATTAATATTTATAGCATTCTTTTGTTATCCAATGTGATAATGTTAAGATTATGGTATTTATCTTAATATATGACCTCAAAGACAAATTTTGGATTAAAGAGAAAGTGGCTAATTGCATTTGCTTATTGACAGAGAGAGGTAAAATATTGTTTGCTTTCTTTTTAAGCTGTTAGGATAATTAGCATTTTTTCTTCCTAAATTTATAAGGTCTATGAGATAAAGTTTTCATTGCCATTGCTTCATCACTATAGAACAAAGGCTTGACGATTTCTACACTAAAAGTTTTATACTTATAAAATCGACTTTGTTCTGACGTTTTTGGTCATTTCCTTTCAATGATTTCTTTTATCATTTAAATAGTTGGATCAAATTCATTACCGATCAAGAAGTAGCATTAGAGTAATGTACATATTTATATATTTATACTCCAAATAATATTTATGTGCATCCCCAAAAATTGTAGTTCTAGTAGATGTCAATAAAAATTAACAATAAACTATTGAATGCCATCTAAAAAGTGGTCTTACCAGCAATATTTAGGGCAACCTCTATTTACAAATTTAGCAACATATAATTGAAGCAAGCTTAGGTTCCTACTTAAACAGTATAGTCGGCATTTTTACTTAGTCAATCCTGCGTGACCTCCCAAAACTAAGGTGATGACTCATTATACGGGAGACAACCTTCTATTAAGTGACAATAATGTATGCCATTAAAATGGTATAAGCTAAGGCCACTATACTTGTCCTCAAAAAATAATTTTACTTCTTCTTGTCTCTTGTTCACAAATCGCTTTTACTGCCGACCAAACCCTTAAGAATAATTTACACATTTTGTAAATTTTAAAGACGATGTAAAATAGATGCCCTGAAAGGTATAGTATGTTGAAAGACAAATAATGGGACCTAACCCGCACAGACAACTTTGTCACAGTTGACAAAATATAGAGAGAATATATGTATTATAAGAGAAATAATAATATAAAATAGATTTGCCTGCGAACGATAGGTTGATAATTTGCAAAAACGAAAAAGGTGCAAGTAAAATTAAACGGTAGGAAGTATGGTTTATTCTGGAATGGTTTTTTTGAATTTTGCTAGATTAGTACATAAAAAAACGCGTGCCAACCGTCAGACAAAGAAGGAGGAAAACAAACTGGCACGTTCTCTTATACATTGGTAGCCTTTATAGAAGATCTTCCAAGTCCAATACAATACTCAAGAATGCAATCTTAATTAACTACATGTTTCCACACTCTAACTATTATATTATTTTTTGTAAAACTAATTTGAATTAGTTAAAGGTGATTATAATTCAAAATATTTATATATATATCACATAACAACTGTATTGTTGGAAGTTCTTGTCGAAACCACTCCTAAAACATCTAGAGTGTGCCAAGGAACCAAGAATTTTATCATCAGTTCCAACCCTTAACTAACTCAATCATTATCATCTTGTAATTAAAAGTGAAAACAATTTTCAACTAGTGTGGCCAATTAAATACCACTCCACTCTTTATCTCACCTCATACTAAACTATTAGCCTAGCTTGGTTCTTTTATAAACATAATTCATGACAATCTCCAAAGACTGCTTAAATAGTCTGCTCCATTGAACTCTCCTTGATAACTATGTCCACTATGCCACCAATTACTTCCTCAAAGATTACCATAGGACCTAATAGGTATTCCATTTCCCAACATAACGCATATTCCCGATTTATATAAATCAAAATTAACAACCACACGAGAATAATTACCCTTGAAGAATAGATATGATTCTAGATACTTCCCCTATAATATGACTAAAACCCATCTTTTACCATAAAAATATTTATCCAAGATAAACCCTTACACGCTTAATCATCTAATCACAGCGATGTAATGTCCTTGAGCCGAACGTCCTATAATATTTACTTCACTTATCCACCACATTAATCTCCCATATTTACAAATCTATTAACAATAACATATATTATATAAAAATAAACAAAAAATAAATAAATCAAAGGCACTAAGCTCTTCAAGCCAATTAGGACTCCGGGCTCTTTGACCTTAAACCCCTTTTGATCCGCCCCAAATCAAAACCTCAGAACTCTGTACTTCATAAGCCATTACATCTTCCAGACCCTCTATTCCCAGATGCAAACCACTAACGCTATACCATAGCACACAGCCTAAAAGTTCATCACAGAACCATCACCATCTACACCTCCCAATCCCAATCCCATATTTCCTCCCACACGCCACGGCATTACACCACCCTCTTAACCCACATCGAACGAGCCCCTCTAAACGGCCCTTTCTATTGCTCCCAAAACAGCAATCACACCACGAAGACTAGTAAACCAACCCGTAACCAGCTATCTACAGCACGTTATCCATCCCTCTTCCACACCTTGACGTTCCAGAACCCTACCATTTCTTTGTGTACGCTTCACATTCCCCTAAATAAACTCGAAGGAACAAATAAAGAAAATTAAAACATAAATCATAGATAGACTACTAAGTTGCAATTAGTTCAAATATAGGTAGTTCAAAAGCATCTTCACCTAGGAGGCCAGCCTCAATGCTCTAAACTTATTTTCTTGAGCCAAAACGAGAGTACCATGAGAAAAGACTCAGAAGTGGCGCCTAATTAACTGAATTTTAGAACTGACCAGTAGCAAACAAAATTACAATAATAATATTGTCTTCTGTAATTAGGAAGAACTGTAGGTGTTGCCCGGTCCGAGTCAGTCTTACGGTTGTCGAAAACGTGAAGTTTCGCTACGAATATGAGGGAGCTTTGAGCGCCAAACAGATCCCGTTAGAACGGTCAGGCAGTATGGCTGTTTGGGCTGCGAAGGAAAAAGATGTGAGGTGCGAGTTAGGAGCAGGATATATGCGCGGAACCGCCTAATAGAGGTTGAGAGTCTTGTGAGAGACGGCCCTAAAACTATGGTGTGTGGACCAGACCTTAATGCGAGCGGCTCACTGTATTTTTAGTTGCTGTGTTGGTGCTGAACCAGAAGGTTGTGGGTCCGGGACATGGTACGGTGGGGATTGCGATAGATTCTGGTAGGGAAAGGGTTGTGCAGCGCCGAGCGTTGCCCCCGAGCTGGGATTTAACTGCGTGGCCTTTGGCTTAGCTTAGTATGCGGTTCTATTGGTAGTTAACATCATAATCAGTGATTCGAGGTTGTGAGTGTTGATTAGAGTCAAAAAGGTCACGTATCGGATTTTACTTAGGACAACGGCACCTAGATAAGGAGTTATCTTAGAGGACCATGAGAGTATTTTGCTCAGCTATAAGGAGACAGGCGTTCAGCTGCGGGCTACCGTGTTTAGGGTCTGAGTGTACCTACACAATGAATCTACCTATGATAGAGAATTATGTGGACCACTTGGTCGAATAATCAAATAATAAGTGCCTAAAATGGCCCGTGGTCTCCATGATTAACTGAATAATTGGATCAATAAATTGCTTCGTTTTGAAAACCAATCGAAAGATTATAAGCGCAGAGCAGATCAAAGAATAAATATATACAGAATCCAAAACTTCAGCGTGAAGATGTATTGAGCAAAATGGCCACAATCTTAAGCCGTATTAGCTATGTCAAATGAAAAAAGAAAACCAAAGCTTAAATAGAGTATTTACAATAGGAAGGCATTGTGCGTTCATTGTATTTGCTACTTGGTATTTTCAATGTGTTGCGTTTTGATCGTCATGAGTGGGAGAAGTATATTTGATCACAATATAACAAATGACATATAATTATAAAATAAATTATAAAAATATACACTTTGTCGATAAGGCCCTTGAAAGCGATTGCGCGTGCTAAAAGAAACCCAATTATAGAAAGTTATTGACCAATAGATTGAAAGGCCAAATAAGCTCAAGGAAAACTGTAACTATCACATTAAATATGGATCGCAGAGACTTAAGTGCAATATGCCACTGCGAGGGAAGATGATGGGTCGCTAAATCAAAGAATAGGATATTACCTTCTTTGTAAAAATTTGTCTATTAATACAAGCAATTATATCTCGTGTATAATATTGATTGGTAAATATTAGCCCACATGCTAAATGTGGAGATTATTCTATTCGTTGCGATATAAGTGCAATCCAATAGAATTTAGCCAATGCCTTTACATTTCTATTCCTTTGCCTTTTAGATTATTTATTCCATATATTCCCCAATCTCTAGAAGCATATAAACACAATATTGGCCTTTTCGAAATTGCCACAAAATTACATCTCTATTATATTAACCTGACACACTTTGAGTACAAGGTAGTAGAAAAAAATTTTATCAAAATAAATCAAATATTATCGTTAAAATTAACGATTCATAAAAATATTCCCAATATTAATCCATGAAATATTAATCATTTAATCAAATATAGTAATAAGATAAAACAAAAGGAAGAGAAGATAATGTTTCTTCCCATGAGTTTATAGCACAATCTAGATATAAATTTCATTAAATAGACTCCATTATTCCATAACAAAGAAACATCTGAAATATAACTCCCGATACAGCCTTGGTCTAGAATTAGAATAGAACCTTTTATCCAATTTTGAGAAGACCATTTGTTATCTGCCTGTTATATGTTAATTGTTAATATTAATATGTGATAAGATTTAATGAACAAATGGTAACATAATTGCTACTCTAACGGATGTTTACTAGTATATCTCTCGTTAATTTCCGTTAATTTATTAAGTCAACATAGTGATAAAATCCGAAGAATAATTGCAATAGTTATTAATTTTCTCACAGAGTATTTATTATATAGTAAAGCCTAAGTTTATAAAATACAGGCCTTAAAAAACTATTACATCCATCATAATTAATACGGCCTATAACGAAGTTTAAAATACAGCAGTTAAATATATAATATCCCGAAATAATCCATAATTTATCAATTGTTTTAATGAATACTAACGTTATATGAAAGCTGTAATATTGATACCACGCATATGGTAGTTATATTATTATCTATATTAATACCGACATTATGAAAAGCTACGTTTGTCCTACCTATGTCCAAAAGCGTGCCTCTTAGGCCCGTTAAGTCTAGTTTCAACTATTCATACAATATCGTGCTTCTAGATTTCACTCTTTATGGTATCTTCTAATCTTAAATTGTATTATCCCAATATCCGCGACACCTCTGCTGTTAGTTTAGAATGATTTCTAATTTCCCATCCGAATTGACCATTATCCACTTTGAAATTTAATACAGCTTGAGGAATTCAAAGGTATTGATTCTTCTAGACCTAATTCCGGACAACAACTTCATTTCACCGGAAAGATTCACACTGAAATTAATTAGAAACGTGAGATAATATATTTTTTTTAATCTTAGATTATTTAATTTTTACGATAAACATAATTTGAGTGTTCCGCCGAAAACTCTTTATAAACCTAAATTCGCATTACAACATAAATATATGGTAATATCTAAAATGCAATGATGAGACTTTCACAATTTAATGAAAATAATATTGATGTGACTAAAAATCCTCTAGAAGATGTTAAAAAGTAACCCAATAAGCATTATGAGAATGCGTAAAGTAGTAGAGTGCCTAATTGATAATGGGTCCTTTTGAAATATAAATATAATTATTGTCAATAGAGGATAACTCAATCTTATAATTCGATTCGAACGGTGATGAAGAATCTGTCCCGAGTAGATATTTTTTAATTTCCAAGTAAAACTATCAATACAATAATATAATAAATAATATAATCTTTTTTCTCATACACCTTTGAGTATTATATAATATCAAGTACACTTCTTACGTCGTGATAATGTTTTGATATAACTGTTAAAATCTCATTCTATACCTGCACAATTTAAACTTCATTACTCATTGTATTCTTTATACAATTGATATGATATTGAGACGCCATTATTCGTCCCTGCGATCTGCTTTCTCTCCAGGAATCAATCACACATATATTCCGGTAAGTGCAGTGTTGCCTTCCTTCCAATGGTAACTAAATGTCTTATGTCAAGTTATGTGATGGGAGAGCTTACATTGTTAGTGATTCGTGTCTTACTGAACGATAGAATTTTAAGATATGCCTTGGGTAACAAGACATTTAAAAGGATATTAATTCAGCGAGTTTGTTAGCTTTGTTTTGTTAAGAAACCCAGTAAAGTCCAAATAACTTTTGGTCTGTAGTTGATGATATTTAGAACAAACTTAATCTGAGAGGCTTTCATCCAAGATATTAAAAGAGAACTTCTTCATTCCAAGCATTACCTAGGGAGATCATGATATCATTATGAAGTCAGTCTTGAATACCTCTTCTCTTTTCCTACATGATAGTCTAACTTAATTAGACATCTGATCTTATAACATAAAACCCCTCCAGTGCCACTTCTTTACCTTCCTTGGACTAGCTCTCCTCAGAGCCATGTTCTAATCTTATTATAGATCACAACAATTATATCTTTATACAAAGCAAATTATAAATAGTGTGGTATGTTATCCTATCCATTTACTTCTGATTATAAACCATAGTTCATAATTGAGTTATTTACTTCATAGCTTGATAATATATAATACTTGATTCCATAGTCCTTTCCTCTCTTCGTAACTCGTGCAAATGTATTATTGTATTTTCTCTTATACACATATATAGTTTTACACTTTTTCAAATTTAAAAGAATCACCTAACTCAACGGGCAACATCCTTATTTATTGCATCTATCTAAGGTCTGGAGTGTGAACTAATGGCATTGATATAAATAGACCTCATTATCATTATTCACTACGTTAGTCCGTGGTGATATGCGTTTAGCCCATAATGCACATTCTAGCCGCTTACTATCCACTCACTTTCATAATGAGAATTATCAGACTGTAAGATTTAGTTTGAGTCTCCCCTGTTATAATGTTTCCAACGAGTTCGATATTGGTGAATCAATTAATCAATTAATATATAAGTTTTAAATTTTCTCTATTTACTAAATATATATTCAATGTTATATCAGATAATTTATCTAGAGTATATATATATATATATTATATCATTTAAGAAAGCCCGACATAATTTTTATATAATTATATTTGCGTATATATTCATATTTGAGAAACCGTACATCATGTTATCAATATTATACACATCTAAAAAATATTTATAACTAATAATGAGAATAAATGTAATATGAATGAATAAAAAACAATATTATACAATATTACTATCAAAATGTGACTAACCTTTAATAAGATATCAGTGGTATATGCAATTCAATAGTTAAATGCGGTATTTATTTATCCATTGCACTCTCTTAAAACAAAATCCTCACTTCATCAGCTCGACTTTTTACTTCATTCATTATTTTTTCATGATACCACCCCCAATAACGAATAATAATTTAATAGAGTATACTCGAGAGAGAGGATGATTTATTAAAGTTAACATCGGGCGCGAGTGGTCATTCACAATGATTTTTGACAAGACGATCCAAAGAGTCTATAAGAGTTTTCGAGAGTGATCCCAGATCAGCCCCCTTTGCACGCCGCCGTGCTGCCGCCACCGGATAGAAATCCTGAACTTTCCCTGCCTTGGATCACCTGCGCACATGCCCCTCTAATCTCAACTTGAGAACTCTCACACAGCGTAAAATTAGTAAAACTTAATTACAATTCTAATGCCCCCGAGCTCCCTTTATGATTTCAACAACCCGATTCACATTACCATGCGTTACTGCATATAAAGTTATCTTAGCTACAATTTGAAATCATGCTGTTTCCAGAGTGTCTCATCTCCAACTTTCTTGTTCCATGAGCATATGTCGCTCATTACTTTACCAAATTTCCTCTCTGATAGTCGATCGCCTGTATATATTCTAGTCATCGACTACAGCCGCTCCTCTCGAACCTTTACCCCTTACTGCGTTGTATACGGACTGCGCTCAGCCACTCCATCCCAGGTCCTTACCAACCTACCACCTATTTATTAAATTTGAAAGCAGCTATTCTTACCCTTTGTGTCCTCTCTTTTATTGCCACCCACCGAAATAAACCATTTCATTTTCCTTCCTTATATGTTATTCTTCTTCTTTTCTTCGCTCTATCTTATACAAAATCATGCTCTAAATTGGAACTATTTTTTATATTGTTTAAGTATTTTATTAATTAGCAATAATCCAATTGCTATATTGAACTTTATTGAATTACCTATAGGTGCTATTGAATTTAACTTAGTACTGATTTTTAATTATATCCGAGATCTTAACTTTTACATATTTTGATTGAGAGTTCTCATGAAATCCGGATATTCTTATGAGGATATCTTAATATGAGAACTTAGTGTGAATTTATTTGTATATCTTAAATAGTTTAGCTTAAGATTGGGTCTTTTTTATGTTTTTTAGGGGTTTACAGGAATGATTAATACTAGAACAGCAATTGAAATATATGTAATTGACTCAAATAATTTTAAATCTTGATTTAATGTCATCTGAGAAGTTGTCGAGTTCTTTATAGGGTAAGTTATGTTAATAATGCAATAAAAAATATCTCTAATTTCTAGATTTTTGAGTTTCTCTCTGATTTGTTTATTAGGATTATTTATTTCGATTGCCTAATATCTAGAATAATATTTATCATGGTTTGACAAGCAGAATATAAGCCTGTTTGGATGGACTGAGACTAACATTATTTGGTCAGATTCTAACCCTTGACATCTTATGCAAGTTTTAATTAAATCCATCCTCTAATTTCAATATAATTTAGTTCTTTTGTATAGCTGAATTTCAATTAATTCTCTGTATGGACAAATAATGTTGTGGATTCGAGACACATGTTCAAGATTGCGCGAAAACATGGTCTTTCTAGATTAGCTACTTTGTACCCCCATACTGTTTTAATATAGACAATATGATTTGTTGAGTTTTTCAATTTTTCTATATTATATATAAGCTTAAATTGCAATTTTTCCAATGAGATTATTCAATCGATAATCTTAATAAGATGAGAGATGGCTTAATATATATATCTTAAGTTCGAGCAGAATTTGATCTTATTATGTGGTATTCCTGATAGGCTCTTAATGATTCCAATCCTAGCCCAGTACACAAGATGTAAGGTAACTCATCAGTATGTAATTATATAGACCGGAACTTTAGCTTCTTATGAAAGATATCAGTAATGGGGAGGTATGTAGTCTGCTCTGCGAGTATAGAATTATAAAAACAACTATCATTGTGTCAGAATGGTTTCCGAAGCCCTTTTAGAGGTCTGCTATCTTTGAAGTGTATGCATTAAATCACAGCAAGTGTGGTTGATAGTATGCCAATTGTGTATAATAGTGAGTTGTAGTAACTGTGCATGAGGAGACTTTCTAACTCAGAGATCATCAAACACTTTTTCTGGATTATAGTAGTATTGAATTTGTACTTATTCCCCGATAGTTATGGTCTGCTAGATATCACTTGAGTATGGTTGTAACCGTATATAATTGAACATACTTGCCCAAATCCCTTGAATTTAAATATGTAGTGTGATCGTAAGATTCCCTTGATGTATTTACCAAAGTGTCCCTCTTGTGGAAGGAATTTATATTATGTGGTGTTGGAAGGTCACCAGTCAACAAAGCATACATAGGAACTGTGAGTTTGTTATATTGAAAGTCTACATCTAATTTTATGTTATAGCAGGAACTGATAGTGTTGAGGAATTTGTTTATGTTTGCGATATCTCAACGTTGTGGATTGGTTAATGCAAGTTTCAAAAGGAATAAATAGCAAAACGGATCCCTTATAATTCAAATGTAAGTTATTAACCCCTCGTAGTTGATAGTTTGTATATAGCGCTAGCGCGATCCCATCCTAGTAAATAAAAGAGCATAGCCTGTAGTTTACTCTATGATGATGTATTAAATGTGAAAAAGGATGTAACTAAAAGTGGCCAATTTAAGTGTTGAGCATTATACCTCTTCTTCCTTATGATGAAAATATTTAATTTAATCGTTTACTGCGTTCAGTGTACCGTGATATGTTGTGGAATTTGAGAATAAGGGAAAAGTTATATCCAAAGTCAATAACGACGTAGTGGTAATATGTATGAGCTAGATGTCTATCCCTACCAGGTTTGTCCCTAATAGCGTGAGATGATGAAATTATGTACTTTATCCCGCTATGCCTTAAGAGACATCTATATATTAGTGGCTTTAGTCTGTTTGTCGTATTGCTCTTTATGAAAAGCATTGTCATGTTAAAAAACCCTATGATCCAATTTGAGAGAAAAATATGCAGAGGCGCTTAAACAATTATATCAGGATTATATTTATATGCAAGAGAACTTATCGATTTAGTGAAGCAAATAAAAACATGTCTGGAGTAATGATGTGTACGTCTAGAGTATTGACCAAATTTTCCAAAAACATTGGTTTGGTGCGACTTCATATTTTAATAAACTCCGCTCTCCCATTTCTCTGAGTAGGTTCAAAGGAGAGACATTCTTCTTCGAACATCCATAATCGCGAATTTGGCTTCTTCGTTCTTATTCAATTTGTATATTAACCGTGATTTAATTTTTTCTCCAAAAAATACAGGTGTTGGAGTGTTTGAATTCATTCTAATACTTGTCAATTCAAGTCCAAAAGAACATTATATCTTTAAATCACACTTATGTCGTGACGGCCAAACTCCCGACTCTCTCGTTTTCCCCTAACTTCTCCCGTTATTTTCTATCTCGTGTTTTTGATGTCTATTTCTCTATTACTCCGAAGATCGTAGATCGGAATGGTGTCGTAATGTTGCGAGAGTTATTACACTTCCTGTGCTGAAATGATCCACAATGTGTAGTTGATCCTGTTCAAGAGATAAGTATAAATGTAAATTTTGATACCTCGCGATCATTTAGAAATTTAGCAATAGAGCCCGTTTTCTTCTCTGTTTCCTTTGTCCTCGAGTATCAGTTATAATATACTATATGTCTAAAATAGCATCTCGTTATTTGCGTCTCTAGTATATTTTCACTGTGCAATAAGCATAGTATTATCAAAAATCCATATCTGTGTTACTAT
The DNA here is from genome assembly GCA_008642245.1 of Bassia scoparia. Lineage (NCBI taxonomy): Eukaryota > Viridiplantae > Streptophyta > Magnoliopsida > Caryophyllales > Amaranthaceae > Bassia > Bassia scoparia. The sequence goes on along the minus strand of SNQN01000038.1, from coordinate 132,229 downwards.
CTCGCTAAATATAAAAACCAGAGCAGATCTACAATGCCTAAATTCATACAGTATAGTGACTTGTTGTTGCAATACACCATTGAGATCGGAGTCGAGCAGTTAATTTAAAAGTAGTTTTAGACACAACATTTGAGTGGGTGTTATGATTTGCGGCACAGCCTATTGTAGGTTGATTTGGCGGTACATACGAAGGATAATTGTGCGACTCTATGAACCACAACATAGTGGGTTTTTTGTACCGTATAGCCAAGTGTGCTTTCGTATACACACTCTGACTAACTACTTCTAGTATTTTTACGAGGAGATAAGGTGTCTGTTACCACTGTTGCTTATTCTGAAAAGATCTTACATTATCATGTTATCGTACTTACATACCTTTCTAACACACTGCATTATGTGGGTGTCTTGTGTTTCGTACCGCAATGCCCATTCCAACAACATAATTTCTTTATTTTCCTCAATTATTATCAATTACTGGGGGTCCTTTTCGTGTATCAGTTCACATTTACCTTTTTCCATGTACAGGAGATGATTTTGGCGGCATGTCTTGCTAAAGTCATTTTGAATCATCCAGAGAGCTTTCCCAGTACCCTCGTTACCTGTACCCCTCAAAATATCCCATATGAAGCTTTTTAAATGCGAAAGCTCGAGTGGCCCCTCACTAATTTAGCAAGAGGTCACCTTTAACTTTAAAGTTAACTCCTTATCCGTTAGTTAGTAATAAAATTTGTTTTTTTCATCAATGAAATCCACCGCAATAAACTCTTCTGAGTCTCCTTAACTCGATCTCACATATGACCCCATAACCTTCAGATCCCTTCACTACATCTCGATTTCTCTAAATATTACACATAAAAGTAACTTATTCCTTCCATCTCCGCTTCGTACGCTTCTCTACGAAGCGCAATATAAAGTATCATCACGCCCCACTAACACACGGTGGTTCGCGCAACTATTCCCCCCATCGTATTTCACTAATACATCAACCCTTTTCATGGGCATGTCTTCACTGACCTCTCTTCTCTCTCTCCTTTCTCATTAATACACCACCCCCCTTTATTCTCTTCACCTCTCACATCACTCATTCACAAACACACCATCGTCTCAAATTCTGTAGAAAAACACTACTACACTTTTCGTTTCTAGCTCGATTTAATCACCACCACTGCAATTCGACTTTAATTTGTGATGCCTAAACGGGTTGTGGTAATTTTTCTAGATCAAAAGTTCGTTGGATAACCACGTGCCTGCGTGATTGTGAATTGTTTTGGTCGGAATGGGTGAGTGGTGGGTCTGGTTCGAATGTGACGGTGGTGAGCGGTACTATGCCCCCAATGAGTGTCTTCGCTTGTGGTTTTTAGTTTATGGGTATTTTCAGGCTAGGTAGAGAAGGTGGGGTCGGTGAGGACTATTATGTGGGTAGTATTCAGGTTTGAATAGCGAGCCCTTGTAGAACCACCCTAATAGCGAGTAATCAGATACAGTGTTCCTCTAGACTCAGGTTTATTTCATTGTAAGTGTTAGTGTGCCGGTTCGTGGTGGGTGGTTGTGACTTGCGTTGGTGCGCGTATAGTTCAGTCTAATTCCGTTCCCGGAGCTTAATTCGAGGTATTTGTTGTGAGATCTCAGTGGGATTGTTTAGTTAAACTTTGAGCTTGGGTGCGTTACGATCTGGTCGGCAACGAAATTGGTGGTGTAAGTTATTGGTGTGAGCTTGCGGATGAGTTTGACTTTCTCGACACTTTACCGCAATAGATAATATGCCAAGCATCATCGCATGGGAGATGGTTTATTGTCAATGTTTCGATATTATAGTCACGTAGAATTGAAACCAGGCTCAATGCTTCCTGTATCGAACCTTACACTGTCATTGCTGGTGTTGTGTGGCACGTTTGTGTGAATTATTGAACAACGATAGTGCATTTGAATAGGATTTCGCAATGAGAAATCCTTGCAAGTGAGTGATTTAGTGGCTCGAACTGTAAGATCTGTGCCAAGTGAGTAGGTGTATGCATGTTAGCAGAGTCAAAGCGTAACGTACGCGTTATGGTATAATATTATAATATTATTTGATTCTGAATTATTATAATATCTCCAGAGACCCTAATCAATGTAATGGGTCAGATATACTACTCAAATTGAATTTAACAGAAAGTGAAACATCTCAATCCGCCTTATGGTTATACTTTCATGATTTCTTCAATATTTTGGTCTCTCAGTAACATCAACATTAAGACGCAACATACCCTAAGAGAAGACCACTACAGGTAGCTTATGCATCCCATTTACCCGCTCTTAGTAGAAACCAATACCATGATTCCTCAAGGTTGGGACAGGGTTTCAGATTCGCATCCCCGTTCTTGTGACTGGTCTTAACATACACAAAATTTAGTAAATTTTTAATTAGTTATTGATCGTTTCACTATGGAAAAAAAAAACGTTACATAATTGTTAGTGGAAAAAAAAACAAAAGCAGTGATCTCGGAATTAAAATTAGCAAGTCCCACTGGACTTGCGAAAATTTTCACACGAAAGTCCTCATATGGAAAAAAAATTAAAATTGAACGACTAAACTCTCACTCAAGAGCCCTTGCGGAGCTCCCTTAAGGTTTGCTCATTCCCGTAGTCCTTTGGGAGCAATGTGTGGGATTGCGGTTGTTGGTTGGCTTCGAAAGGCTATGTGGAAGGAGTAAGCGATTCAAAAATCATTGATGTTGATGTTTTTCATGATAGGTGAGGATCGAAAATGGTTTTCGTGTAGAAGGTACGTTGGTGTTTGGGTCGTTATTATTGCGCGATTGTTGGTGTTGTTGACGTATGTTTGTTGTTATTGGGAACTGGTAGTTGTCGTGGTGTTAGTCCCAAAGTTGTTGGTGTGGTTGGTGTGGCTTGCTGCTGGTTAGAGGAGAAAGAAAGAGTTTTAGAAGAGTTTTGGAAATTTAGGGGAAATCCAAAAACGATAAATATCAACAACCCTTTCTTTTCTTAACAAATTATTTTCAATAACTTTCTTAATCATACCAAACATCCCAAGCTCTTATTTTTTTTTTTTTTGGGAAGGGTGGAGAACAATTAATGGACTGACATGAAAATCATCTCAGATCTCTCAAAAATCAGTAGGGGAGCTCCAAACCAACTAATTATCACTACTTTTCAATTGTTTTTTATTTATGATTGTTAGCATACAGCTCTCATTAGATAAAAATAGTCTTAGGAATGTGAAACATATAAAAGCATAAATGTTCACTATTATGGAACAAAAGGCGTATGAGTGATATGCCAAAGAATTCTTATTTACATTATTTTTCCAGATGAATATTGATTAGTATAAATGAAATATAGAAAATCCAAATATTTGTAAACAACAGTAACTTCCCTCGTTCACAAAAATGTATGTTGGCTGGAAAATTTTGCAATAATTTCTCTGCGATTTTGTTTGTTTCAAACCAACACCCTAACAAGTCATCCAATATGTTAAGAACAACATCAAATAGCCAACCTTGCTCGGCAAAGAGTGAAGCAGATAGAATATGAGAATACTGCTGTTATTGTCGCCTCAACATTCATTTTTACACCTTGTGTCTCATACAGTACTGAGAAGAATCTTACATTACACATCATATTCTTCAACATCACAGCAGGTATATTATGTCGGCCTCATATACACACTATTCCATAAACTTTTCGAAAACAGTCCAAACTAACTATGGAGTCTGGATGGAGCCCAACTATATAATAAATCTTGATTTCCATCTCTAAAAGAAAATAAAAACTTATAGGATATTAGATAGGGACAGGCTTTCCATTTACACCGATACCTCGACTATGCATACTCTTCGCTGCTTCTATCCGAGAAATGATCGACTTATTACGGATGCCAGAACTTTTATTCTTAAACGCATTAAAATTACATAATCCTTTCAGACTATCCCGTTTGCTGAACGTTCGGAATAGCGATAGCAGAAAACTGATACTAACATGACATACAAGCTACTTCAACATGGTTTTCAAATTCTTTTCTACATCTGTATTCAAAGGTTTCGACGTCCACGAGAGCTGGGGAGAAGAAAATTTGAATGTTGGCCTGGGCAGTGACCAAGGTTTGTGCTAGCAACCATTCCATCTTTGTAGTTTCTCTTCAAAAGTAGAGGTGAGAGGTTGATATGAGAAACTCCACTACCAACCAATCTGCATTAGTTCAAAGCCAAGTGATTCAACCAGAAATCAATTATGGTCGCAGGTTTAAAACAATTGCGCTTAACAATTACATCAGTTTCGGATGACACGAAGGCCGTTCTACTGACACAAGAAAGTAATGTGATTCTGCACTCTAATTTGAAAAATACTCCTATCCCAAAATGTCGTTCCTAAATATTAGAAGACATAAGTGTCAGATGCACAAATGTGAGACATCCAACATGCATAGTCCAGTGTATTAACCTATCAAGGAATGGAGTTTCAACAGAGTAGTGGATATATATATAAGCTAATATAAGACTATCCTTAGCAATTCTAACAATATAAGGGGTCAAAAACATTTATAAATAAGATTGAAGATCCCACAATCTCGCTCACCGACATTATATCATATATGTACAAAAATCCGAGGACTAAGAGACATTGTGATAAGCAGAAAATCGTGTGCACATATCCAGGAAAAATAGATCCCTAGGCAAGTAAGAACTTATCAGTATCTCAACGAGAACTTTAATTATATAACAAATGGTGTGAAAGATACCACACAGAACCAGCCCACCAAGCGAAATAAGTAACACCCACAGATAAATTCTAGCGTAATAATACCGATAGTCTACTTGGTTAGTTAGATATCGAGACCATTAAATGGACTGGAACCTACTCGCTTAAAAGAGGCTGATATCCTGTCTAAAACAAATCTCTAGCCCTCCCCAGCCAGTTTATTCATCACAGAGCGCATATATAGATCACACTATAAAAGGATTGATTATTGCACCTAATTTATAGAGAATTTAGATGACCTTTACGCCCCAACATAATCATTAAGGTCCATATTGTGGTGTCTAATGTTCACCGGGGAGGTTGAAAGTTCAATAGAGCTTTGTTTTATCAATCAACAAAATACGACTACGCGAATTAAAGGGGTAACTGATGTTTTGAAGTCCCTCTAATTCACCATTAACCCCACAAAAGCGCACAGACTGCATGACCACCCCCCGACCAAAAACATGCAATGTCCCGCAGACATCAATAACCATGAACAATATTAATTACTGCCCACGAAACCCACTTAAAGCCGATCATGGAAAACTGTTGCCACCGCTAAAATATGTCTGGACGCAACAAAGATAACGACATGGTGTACTCAAGTCACTCAGTCCAAAGCACCACGACCTCCATCACATGTGAACGCCATTTGACTAAGGCATAATACCATTGTTATTGCAAAGTTTTGTCTTCCCAAAGATGTGACAACCTACCTCTTCCCTTGTCCATGTTTCCACACGACGGTGCATGACGTCTCTAGAGCCAGTCTCATTTTGCAGTGCAACTATTTCATCCCACATTAAGGTCTCGATCGAATTTTGTATTTAATTGACGGTGTTTAGGTTTCATTTTTAAACGATTAAGTTGCCTTCGTTACGGAACGACCGAAAATTATTGACGTCACTGTTCTTTATTCCGAAACTGAGATTTAAATTCTCGAAAAGAGTCTCATAATATCATTTGGATATCGCGGGTGATAATAGGGTGTGGTGTGAGCTCGGTATAACCATAAAAATCTTCAACATCGCTTTCACATTTAACATTTGATTTAAAAAGAAAATCATCTTAGAACCAAACAATGAAAATACCTCTCAATAGTTCGTTAATCACAAAGAATCTGAGAAGTTAAAACAAAAAAGTGTGAGTCGTTTAAAACACCAGAACCAATACCCATTAATTCCGTTCACTGTCGTTCTTTTTATTCGTTCATCTTACCACTCACTGGCTAAATGGCGCGTAGAGCGAAATTCTTTTAAATCCAAAACACCCAACCGCATTATTATAGTGCAGACAGTTATGAGTCATAATTTGATTCGTGCGTATAAGAGTATTTCATTTCAACCAACATATCTGATCATGATTGCGTACATTATTAAAATTTTTGGCATGTCAAAAAATTCATGGATATGCATAAAAAAATCCTAAAACTAGAAAATAATTAAAATAAATAAAAGAAAATATTTTTGCCCCCTTTATTCGTCCTTTGCTCAATAGTTCCGAGTATGACCTCACGTATTTCCAACTTTTGTGAGTTCAAAGCATCTTTTTTGAGTCAAAACAATCGCGAGACGCGGTATGTTTCATCACGGATTACTCTTTTGGGGAGACATTTTTAGGTGTCTACAGCGTGATATAATCTTTGTTATGTAATTTGGTATTGAATTGACATTGTAAATTATTTGGGTTTCATTTTTTCTTAATTGATGATTGGTGATTGTTGATTGTTCATGGTTTATTTTTTCATAAATTTGGAATTTCCTACTTTCTTTTGGCCGATTTTAGAGGAATAGAATATTGATGATGGATTAAATACCTGACACCAATCAAATTTTGGAAAATTTAGAGTATTGAAGCGTTGAACTAAGTACGGTGTAGAAGATTTGGGCGTTGAAAATGAATGGTTTTAACTTTTAATAATACTTGGAAATATTTGTMTTTAGGAGGTAAATTAGTGGAAAATTTTAATTTATCCTGATTTTTGTAAATTTTTCGAGAATTCTAATTATATTGCCCAGATAATCGTGTCAATCTTTTTTTATTTAACTAGTTAACAGAAAGTACTCCCTCCGTACCATATTAACTGCAACGATACGGAGGGAGTAGTTTTGAGGGAGTAAATTGCAACTTCTACAACTACGGTGAGTAAACTGCAACTTTTGTCAAAGTTTAGTACCCATTAGTATACTTTATTACTCATTTTTTTCTAACTAAACATGAAATTGCAATAGCAATTATATTTTCATTATTTTCGAACTAAATTTCATACTCCGTAATTCTCATCTATATATAAATTGAGGTAGTGTATATTATTAACTAATTAAATATCATAACATTAGATTAAAAAACTTATCACGCATTGTGAGCATATATAAAAGGCTAGTATAATTTAATTAAAGTGAATTATATGTATGCAAAGAAATGACATTTTACCCTCCTTTATTTGCTAACTAGATTCGCCCCATGCGATGCACAATTTATCTAATTTGTTTTTAAAAAATTAAAAATTAAAGGAAACATTACAATTTACAACCAAATAAAGTTTGTATGGTTTATATTTGATTAACGTTAAACAAGAGGTGACTCTTGGGGTTAAGCTGTGGCTATAAGTTGCACGATTATTCCCGATCAAATGCTCGGTTATAAAATAAATTTTAAATCATCCAAATTAAAACTTGATTTTTTTTAACAAAGTAAAAAGAAATTTTATTGCACACAAAGACAACTTACAAAGACAAAAGAAACCAAACAAAAGCCAGACAAAACACTCAAAACTAAGTTACAACAGCAACAGATGCTAGACTTCTGCCACCATCTAGGATGGGTGCACAAGCTAGCTACAACAACTGCAACAACCTCAGACTAACCAGAGAGTAAATCCATACACCATTGCTTATCATTACAACTTATTTTCCTAGGTAGCACAAATTTAAGTCTAATAGCCAAATCCTTCCTAAGGTTCTGCATACAAACTGCTGATCTCTGAATATGAGCCTGCCAAACTCCTCTATTTCTCTCTTGCCATATCACATATAAAGTGCCAACAATCCAGCTCCAAATGACCCGAGATCGGAAGCGATTCATAGAGGATCTCACACTGTTGCTGCAAGCTTCCAAACTAGAAAAATCAATCTGAACCTGCACAGTAGAAGCAAGAATAACACAACATTGCCTGCTAAAAGTACAGACAAAGAATAAGTGATCCATGGATTCAACAGCTTCACCACATAAAGGACATGCAGAATCAGCGATAATCCCCAAAGAATACAACTTATCCCTTGTTCTCAAGTTGCCCTACATTATGAGCCAGCAAATGAATCAATGTTTAGGAATATTGAACCTGTTCCACACAAAAGCAGCCCAAGGGACCTCGATCAGTACCAGGAGATCTCAACCAATCATAGCCACTAGCCATTGTATAACCAGAAGGGTTAGCTTTCCATTTATCACCAACAAAACCAGATTTAAACTGCTCTTTAGTTATCCAGATCTGTTTCCAAGTCCATATAGCAGAAGTTGGACAAGGAGCTCGCTTCCAATGCTTGCCTTTCATATAGAAATGAGAAATCCATCTAAGCTAATAGCGATCCTGTTTTTAGCATATCCAACACATTATATCTATATATATAATATAATATTATAATATATATATATTATTAATATATATAATATATTTATATATATATATATATAGAAATTGAAGTAAAAATTTGTTATAATTTTTTTTGCATACAATGTGGGAGTAGAGGTGTAATTTAAGTTAATTTGAATACCTTTGATTTATTTTAAAAAACCCTATATGTTGTATATTATATATTTATATATATATATTATATATATATGTATATATATATATATATTAATATATATATGTAATATTTAATATATATATATATGTATATAGATTAGGATCAATGAGTAAGAATGTTAAAATGAAGAACGTGGAGAAAGCAATCTTATGGTTGGATTTTGAATGGATGGGTCAAGGATTTATTTACCAAAAAAAGTAAATGTGGCATAATTTTTTCCATGAATGTGCAATATTTTAATACATAAATGTGCATATTCATAAAAAAAATGCATTCATCGGAAATTGTGCACATTCAATATAAAACTATGTATAGGGTTGGATCCCATGAGAAACAACCTTAAAATGAGAAAGGCGGTGAAAGCAATCTTTGGCCCTTGATTTTAGATGAAGGCGGTTAGATGTTGATAATTTTAATAGTGATGTGCCAACGGATTTCTCATGAATGTGCATTTTTTTATGAATATGCACATTTATTGTATAAAATATGCACATTCATGATGAAAAATTAATGCACATTTACTTTTGGTGAATAAATTTACATCCATCAAATCCAACCATCAAGATTGCTTCATTTTCACCTAAGATTTGTGTTTTCACATGATCTATTCCTATATTATTTATATATAATATAATATATAATATATATATATTATATATATAATATATATATTATATATTTATATATTATAATATATATATTAGATGTTAGGATACCAGTGAAAACACAATGTTATAATAGAAATGAAAAGTCAATAATAATTGGTCGTTGTTCATACTTTATATAAGGTATACGTAATAGGGGTAACAAGATTTCACTACTATTATGACAGTACAACGTTGTACCCCTTTTAACCTCAATGTTACCCGATATGAAATAAAGTATATAACAATAGATTAAATCGTGACGTTTCCATCTCAAATCCCACGGTCAAGATTAAGTTTTAGTTTCACTATGTTGTGTTTTCACATGATCTATCTATTTCCATATATAATAAATATATATATAGTATATTATATATATAATAATATATATAATATATATATATATAATATTATATATATATATATATATATAATAGTTTAATATAATATTATATTATTATATATTATATATATTAATTAATTAAAATTTTATTAATAAGTATTTGACAAAAAAGGGAAAAAAAGTCGTCATTTAAATGTGTAGTGTACTTTTGTACTCCCGTATTTGACTAAATTATGTAATAGGGGATTTAGTACTATTCATATAGTAGTGAAGATTCTAAATTTTCTCATATATAAATATGGTATAATACTATAATCAATATTTAAGAATATCAAATTTAACTTATTGGTATACGAATTGATTTGCGATTGTCTATGTGTTTTTATAAAATTTATTACGATGAATTGTATTGTATAGTTAAATACTTACAGAGTAATAATTATTATATTATAATCATTTCTTTGTCTAATTTAGTTAAATAAAATAATTTCGTTTATGTGTTATATTTTGTTGATGATTGAATATTACAATTTTATAATAGTTATAAATATATATTGATAAGGAGGATCTGTAGAAATTAAGGTAAAGATATTATTTTATTATTATTTTATTGCACGATTATAATTATCGTTATTATAATAAGGTTTAACAAAAATATAAAAAATAAAGGAATAAGTGTGGAGGGGAAAATTTTAACCCGAACGATGTGGACTTTTAGTTTCTGCTTAGGTATTAGCTAGTTAGCGGCCCGTAGCGTGCACGGTAGTTACAAAATTTATAAAGTATTAAAAATGAGTAAAATAATTTGTGATTATATTTGTAAGATACTCATTTTTGTCTAATGATTAAAAGTTTTTGGTTTTATAATATTATTTATACAATTTATTTGTTTATAACAACGGGCCTTAATAATTATTGTTATGCCGGACTAGTCCAGGACCGTCTATAATTATAGGTCCAAGAGACACCCATGCATGCATGCATGGGGTTGATATCATTTACATTGTGTTTTATAAAATTTATTATGATATATGTATGATATAGATACTGGATATATAATATTATGATATAATAATATTGACTTATATTTTGCTTAAATAAAGATTTCTGTTTATTGTTCTCATCTTAGTTCTCGTATATTAGATTGATTTGATATTGAATTTGTAAATAATTATAAATATTAATTGATAAGTAAAAACTTCTAGAATTAAGTAAAGACTTTATTATTTTTTACTTAATATTGGATTGTAATTCATATGTTATATTATATTATTACAAAAAAAAAAGAAATAAAAAAGAAAAAGGTTCAATAATTAAATATGTGTAGGGGTAATTTTTGTACTCTGTCATTTTGACTTAATTCAATGTTTTAAGGGATTCGGTACTTTCATAGAGTGAAAATTTCTAAATTTTCAATCAATATTCAATATATAAGATGAGTAATACGTGTTTTAAGATTTAGATTCAATCTTTTGTATAAATTGATTTCCGGATTATCCATAATGTGTTTTATAAATATATTGCATTTTTAGTTGTTATAGTGACGTAATATATATGATTATAAAAGATATGTTTTGTCTAATTCTTCTTCAAAATAAATAGATTTCGTTTTATTGATAAGAAGAATTTCTGATTAAGTAAAAGTATTATTTTTTTTTTTAGCTAATAGATTTAATATAATCATAATATATAAAGCGAAAAAAAAATCAGAGTGTAGACATGCTCATTCTGGTTAAAATTCCTCCGAAACTTATTTCTTATTTTATTTTATTTTGTGTAACTATTATTATTAACAATTAATTAAATCTATTACTGATAATTAATAATAATACTTTCTTAATTCTAGAAAAATTCTTCTTATCAATATATGATTTTAATTATTATAAAATGTAATATCATCAATATAATTACCCATCAACGAATCTATTTTTTAAGCAAATTAGACAAAGACATCTATTATAATATATAATATATTACTCCGTACTACAATAGAATATATCAATAAATTAAAAATAATATTGCATCGTAAATCAGTTTTATACAATAAGATTCGATTGAATCGTATTCTAAAACAAATGATTAAACTCATTCTTATATATTGAAGAATTTAGAATATTTTCACTACTAATGGAATAGTATCGAATTCCATTATGAGGGTACAAAAGCACCCTAAATATATTTAATTGAACTTTTTTTCTTTTCTTTTATTTCGTCTTTTTTTGTAAAATTACTTATATAACATATTAATATCCAATATAATATCTATAAATATAAATGATATCTTTTCTTATTTCTAGAAGTTTCTTCTTATCATAAATAATTTATATTATTTCTAAAATGCAATATAATATAACACATTAAAAAGGAAAAATGGAAATAAAAATCCACCTTTGGTGAGTCTTCTATTATTAATCCCCACCCCAACTAATCATGTGAAAATCCTACATTTATACTTCATTTTCTTCCAATGGGATTTTACCTGCTTATATAATGTTAACTGTTTTAACGGTAAACCACTCTATGACCCACAAAACCTAGCCACCCACCCTCAACCCACAACCTCAAACCACCACGACCCACCTACCCAACCTAACCACCCCGAACCCACTGTCGACGACCCACCGTAGTAACACCACCCTCAACCTCCCAACCCGCAACCGCCAAACCACCTGTCCACCTCACCCTATACCACGACCCACACAACCTCAAAGTTCCACGCACCGCACCCAACTAATCTCCCTAACCACCACCCATGACCCTAGGCTGAGGTGGTGTGGTTTGGTGCGGTCTGGAGTCTAAACCGCACCAAACCGCAATTTGCTTTGGGATTTATTCAAACCAAACCCACCACAGTTTTTTCAGACCCGACCACCATCAATTTGCAACCCACTATCACCATCCCCGATTGACTGGAATTTGGTCTCCAACTAACAAACATTTTGATACAAAACAATGGAGAGATGACGACCGGCACAAGCAACGACGGTGGTTAAATGACGACGACAACAAGCACGACGGCAATGATTGGACGAAAAAGACAATGGTGTTGAGGGTGGTGGAGGCAGGCAACAAGAATAGATTGGGTGGGAAAGAGAAATTTCAAGTACAAGATAGGGTCAATGACCTGTTAGTAGCGGTAATTGGTTAAAATGACCCAAAGACAGAAGTGAGGAGTAAATTGCGGGATTTTCGCAAAATTAGAAAGAAATACGAAATCTATTTATTTAAGCAAAATTAGAAAAGACTATCTTTTGTAGTATCATAATATTATTACTCCGTACTATACATACATATTATTGCAATAAAATTTTATAAAACACATATGATAATCGTAAAATCATTTTATACAGAAATCTGAATATTTGAATTTAAATTCTAAACACGTGTTATACTCGATTCTTATATATTATTATTGATGGAAATTTAGAGATTTTCACTACTAATGAATAGTTACCGAATTCCTTTATAACATGAATTTATCAAATGACGGGAGTACAAACTACCCCTACACATATTATATAATTATTTGAACTTTTTTTCTTTTTTATTCTTTTTTTTTTGTAAAATTCTTATATACATATGAATTAAATCCAATATCTAATAATAATAAATATGTCTTTACTATTCTAGAAGTTTCTACTATCATATAATATTTATAATTATTTACAAAAATACAATATCAATCAATCTAATATACGAAGTAACACATTAAACGAAATCTTTTTATTTTAAACAAAATTAAAAGTCATTATATTTATTATATCATATATAGTTATTCCATACTATACAATACAATATTATCATAATAATTTTATTTAAAACACAATTGTAAATTGATTCAGGACCCATGCATGCATGCATGGGGTCTTGGACATATTATCATGCACGGGTCCGGACCTAGGTCCATGCATACATAATATTAGACCCTGGTATAACAATTATAATATTATTGTATTACATAATAATATAAAACAAAATCGTTTTAGATTCTATCTTGAACAAATTATTAATTACAAATTATTTTACTCTTTTTGAGATTTTAATTAATAAATTTAGTAACTACCGTGCATCGCACGAGCCCTAAACTAGTATTTATATAAATAATTTTATAAATAAATAAATAAAAAAGAAATAAGTTTGAGGGAAAATTTTTAACCAGACGCACATGTGCACTTCTGGTTTTGCTTTGTTATATATATATATATATATATATTTATAATATATTATATTACACATATTGTGAGATTGCATATCTAGTAGCAAGCAAACGGGATTCCTGAATTCATAAAATATTAAGTACGAGTTATAATTTGTATTATCTAAATTTATACCATCAATAATATTAAAATTCAATTTTTTAAATTAAAAATCCTACAGCTACCATTACCGAACACTCAAATAAAAAATCTAGATTATTCAGCTAAAAGCTAATCCCACCGCTACCTAGTAGCTTTTCAGCTACCAGTTACTTCTACCGCTACTATTGCCGAACACAATCTATATTTATTTTTAAACTCTCAAACATGATCAATTAATCTATGATTAGATTTTTTTGCCATAAATATAATCTAATTTTCAATAATTTTATTTTAAAAACTAACAAAAATATTTTATATTTATTTAGGATACACAAATATTTTATGTTAGACTACTATTCCACACATATATTAGAGATTATTTAAAACCGAGCATTTGCTCAGAAATCATCTAATTATACTTCGTATATACTAGTACTCCGTATATATTTTTGCTACCCATACATGTCACACTGTCACACGTAGTTCATCAAACGTTTTAATATGGGATGCATTGTGGAAGTTGTAAGTTGAGAAACCTGCTAAGTTGGAGAATGCAGCCAGGGCCCAGGGCTAAGTTGGAAAATGGGGCACCTTTAAGATGCGTAACGGTCTAACTGAGGAATAACTTAATAATTAGCCAAAAAAAAAAGAAAAAAAGAAAAAAGTTAGAAGTGTTGAAGAGAAGAAGAGACTTTTGGGCACGTTGCTTAGCGTGCAGATAACAGCAGTAAAGCACTACTGACTGAACGAACATTCGGACAACCAAAATGCACAGCAAATTCAGTGGAAAAAAAACAACTAAAAACACCTCAAACTCTTCTTTCTCACAACACATTATTCTCATCTTTCTTTTTACCATATCCTTTTCTTGGACACTCCTCACGTTATCAACCTTGCTATTGCTTCACTTTTATATACTCGTACATATTGTTACGTGTTTCCTTAATAAAAACCATAATTATTGTTTGTCTTTTAATTTACAACTTTTTTTTTTAAAAAAAATAAACTACAAGAGCGAGTACATATTAACACATGAAGACATTTAGAACTTGTATCAGTTGTATGCTTGCTTAAACACATTTTGACTATATTAATGGTTTTAATTACATGAGTARATGTACAAGRTTGATCTGTTGGAAACTTTGAAAAGCTGAAGACACTAAAAGAAGACGAGTACATGTATCTACCACTTRACCCTATAGACTAATTCGAATTCGAGGCTCAATTTTGGACAGTTAGGTTTCACTTCCCTAACAATTGTTGTTGCGAGGGATCGAATACGGGTTCTCCCTAAAGAAAATTATTCATATTAATTTAGACAAA
This sequence comes from Bassia scoparia, assembly GCA_008642245.1. NCBI lineage: Eukaryota > Viridiplantae > Streptophyta > Magnoliopsida > Caryophyllales > Amaranthaceae > Bassia > Bassia scoparia. The sequence goes on along the minus strand of SNQN01000038.1, from coordinate 117,072 downwards.
ACAAACAATAATAATATTAACAAGTTTGTGCCACTCACATCTAATAACCTAGGATTCCAATTTCCACCTCTAGTAGAAAATACTTGAGTCTGCCATTGCTGCAACCTAGAAGTAATTACATTCCCAATAATTAATTACAAAGAAATAAACTAGCAAAGACCAAACAGAAGCCAAATCATTGGGAAAGCAAAGAGAAAGAATTAAAAATGTTAGAGGGATTGATGAAAGAAAATCCATTATGAATTTGCAAATACTCGTAGTATAACTATTTAATGAGGGGTTTTCTTACCCAAATATGCTGAACAAGAAAAAGTGAGTTTATTCTCTCGTTATTTCATTTCACAATGACTCGTAGTACAACTAAAATATGCTCCTGTTAAATCTGTTATCACAAAAGGCTCAGAATTGAAAATCAGTTGCAAAACTAGAAATGAAACTAACTATGAATGTTTTATTTTTACATTATAATTCACCGATCTTGTTTCGGAATACTCGCTACATTTTTCATAGTTGGAATGAGTCGGTATATGTTTGGTTAAATTCGTTGGTTATATGCAACACAAAGACTTGTAAGTTGTAACTACTAACTAGTGTAGTGGTGTTTATGGAGGTTTACAAGCAAAGTTCCATGAAGGAAATAAAACGATGACAAAAAAAGAAGAGAATGAAGATAAAGCAGACATGGCATCATGTAGCAAAAGAATTAATAAGAAGTTCCAGCGAAGATGAGCTTCACAAAAAAGCTAGCAGAATCAAGCAAACGTAGATAGATTTCGGCAATCACTTGGGCCCATCAACTAGTAATGCCAGATCTTTAGTCCTTGGACCAAAACACATGTTTGTCTATCATTTCATAACTGTATAGCTCACTAGCTTCGGAGTTCGGAGGACTAAATGTAAATCACTAACACAAGGATTAAGGTGTGCCGTGTGCCGTTTAACACAATTTAAAAAAAGTATAATATAAATTAAAATACAACGGCACAATAAAAAGCATTCCCCCCGTATCCGAAAAATAGCAACACTTGTATTAAGTTATGTTAACTTCKTAAATAAGACTAATGATATTTAATGTGTAAYCATGTGATGTATTAGGTAGATTAGTACTTTTGTTTTGGAGGGAAACTATATGAGGACAAATTATTTGTACTAGTGGTCCCAACAAATTAATTATATCATGTGGTTAAGTGGATGATAAGGAAATTTAGTATGAAAAAATTGAAAAAAATAGTAACAAGTATAAGTGTTGAATTTTTATGTTACACCCATTTTAAGAAAGTGTTGCAATTTTTGCGATACGAATGGAGTYCAATGTAGGGTATATGTTCTTTTCAAATTATTTTTACTTATTTTTTTTTAAAAAAGTTTGGTTCAGAAAAAAATAAGCTTTAAATCAGAAAAAATAAGTTGAAAAGAACAAACTTATTGTTTTTTTTTCTCATAAAACAACATCTGAAAAGTTTAGATAAGTTCAAATTTAAAAATATAATTTCAGATAAATTCAAATTAGAAAAAAATAACTTCAGATAAGTAAAAATAAGCTGAACATAATAGAGCCATAGTCCATAGAGCACAATAAAAAAAATAGCACACTCACAAAATAGAAAAATAGGAAAATTTTGTACATACCACCTTATTTGTAGTATCACTGTTAAAAGTTTCTACTTTATCTAAATTTGATTAAATGTTACCACCTTTTGTATCCTCAACGTTTAAAGTTTACCACTTGTTAATAAAACATTAAGGGCACTATTCTAACTACTATTGCTTGATTGCCTTTCTTTATACCCCTTCTTGCACGAAAACAACATATTTGAAGAATGAAGAACCCCTTTTCTTGCAATTTTTTTCTAATCCAATTTTGTAAGCGTTTATTATTTTGCATTTAGGGTTTTCAAAGATTTGGGGTTTTTGATAAAGGTTTTTGACTTGTTGTTAGGAAATTAAATAGGCCTAACATCATCTAATTTTCTTCAATTGTGTAATGGTTTTTGCATGTTGTTAGTAACGGCAAGTAGTTGTGACTTTGGGGACCATTGGAAAATCGAACCTCGTGGACTCGGTTTAACCCTAGGCGCAAATTTCATGCTTGCAAGTTTTATATACCTGTTGTGGTGATTTCGCACTTCACTAACAAGTCAACCGTCCAATATTGTTTTTAGTTCGGTAGGGGGCTGCCCCTCTGGTTACTGATTATATAGATAACCTCGCTAACGTAAAATGACTCTTAAATAATTGAGTTAATCAAGAAGATGAATGTATATGGAAATGACATTTTTGTGGAACAAGATTGAAGTATAAAACAAACAAAGATGAATAGAAACAAAAACCATCCATTATATAAAGGATAAGTATCAAACTACAATCGTATTACAAGGAAGGATGATTACCTCTATGTTCACACAATTGGGATGAAAATGAACAAGCTATTGATCCATTGAGGGATGAACTATGCTACGCTATGCTAAGTTACACTATGTTATGCTAAACTATACTTGGATACTAAGCCAAGTGTGGCTAAGAGAAGCTCAATGCAGAAAGAAGATAGATTGATGTTGCTGTTGTATGTGTTGTTGTTGTTGTTGTTCTCAGATCCGACTACGTCTATTTATAGGCCTCTAAGGTGAAGATCGTGGGTGYAAGTTATCCTTCTTGACATTTCCTTGCCGCCTTTATTCATATTTTGAATTCTCATGCTTCACTCCGAATCTGCTATCGCTTGTAACTCATGGGTCGTCCATTGTTGGGCTTTATACGAGTGGGCCACTTCCATCATAACTCCTTTCTATCGCTTGTGTTATATCGCCAAACGGTCATTACTCAGGAAATGTCACACATCGCCAATCTCTCTACTACTTCGATCATCGCTAGTCACTTACTTCATGGGTCAAACTCCTTCAACTTAGTCGACATAACATTTTTAATCCGTCACAAATTGCCCCCTTGATTTGCAAGGGCGATATCACTTGAGTCCTTGTGAATTAACGTTCCAATCGTCAGAGGACTTGTAATTCTCATCTTCATGCGGGGCTTTTGTTATAAAAATGACCTTATGTCCATATGGTTATAATTTCGTGATCATCCTTATGTTTGCAATAAAATAAGTTGGGAAAATAGCTTTGGGTGAGATAATGCACAATTAAATCCTCGCGACTTCCAAAAATTACATTTACCTTATGTTGGGAAATTACTTGGAAGCCAAAGTCATAAATTGGTACATTACCCCGTGTAAAGCCATCATTACAAAACATCATTTAGTATGTGACGTTTGCATGTTTGGTCATTAAGTACTGTTCATCATTAAATAGCAAAATATTTCCCTTAATATCCATTAATAAGATGAACATTTAGAAGTACAATTGTAACATTGCGATGCAATGTTTTTTTGACAAAAGACTCTGAAAAAATATATACATTTAGTTTAAACATAAATTAGTACATAATTCTAACATTTAGAGGATTTAGGACACTAAAACCTTATCAAAACCATGTTTTGCACTAATCTCTTTATGATTATGAAAATGGAGCGAATCAATCGCTAGCCATCTCGTAGTTATTAGAATCAATCTCATCCTCATCATCACTTTGTGCACGTGCAACTTGCCGCCCAAACCTCGCAGAAACAAATCCCGCCGATGGAGATAGTGGTTGTGACGATGAAGAAGAAGAAGAAGTTAATGATGACGATGATGATGCTTCAAGAACAGGGGCCAGTGCCTGTGAAGTAGACGCCAACTTTGCCTTTGGAACTTCGCAAGAAAAAGAACACTTGCACTTTGCCTTTCCCTTCTTCCGCTTCTTGTCATTGTCCCTCTCTCGTTTTTCCATCTTGAGTCGCAACTTAATCTCTTTCTTACTTCTTTCTTCTTCCTTCTCCCTTTTTGCCTTTCAAAATGCCGCCTCATCTACACGTTGTTCTTTCCTTTTGTAGGGGTGGTTAGTTCCCTGCCTCTAGTATTTGAACCACTTGAATTCAAACGCGATGAGTGCCTTCTTTTCCTTATCCTTATGCCTCCATTCCCCACCATCGAGAGCTTGGCGGGCGATCTCATGGTTGATGAAAGTGAAGCCTTATTGGCTCCGGGCTTTGTCAAGCACCCACTTTAGAATTGCATTAGTGTTGGCTTATTAGGCCAATTCTCCAAGAAAAGAAGAGATTGAAAAATATTTTTAGAAAGAAAGAGAATGGGTGAGATGAAGAAACGATCGTATGACAAGTTATATTTATAGGCTCGGTGGGGATCTAGTAACTTCTGCATAATTACTACACCCCTTAGGTTTCCTTGGCCCATTAACTTCCAAAGTGTTTCAAAATTATCTCCGGTGACAGTCACGTGAGAGAACTTTTCAACTTTCTAGTTTCGCCAGATCATCATCATAAGGTGGTTAAGGTTCTCCAGTAATTTTTTTATATGAACTTAACTCTTTCCATTTAACTTATTATTTATCAAACACCTCTAGGTCAGGTTGTCTTGACCGTAGATTGTGATGGCTTTCCCAAATTCTTGGGGTAAATTGCCACAGAAATTTGCCATTTAGAGCCCTAAACACTTCCCCATCTAACTCTTGTAAGAGATAGGCATTCCCTGAAATAACCTTAACCACCTTAAATGGTCCTTCCCACTTAGACGACCATTTACCAAAAGTGTGATCCTTGTAGCTATGCTCGGGCAACTTCATCTTCCACACTAAATCACCTTCCTAGAAAAATCTTGTGTTTGAATTTCTTGTTATAAGACTTAGCTACTTACTTCTTTTAAGCCTTGACATTCTCCAAAGCACGCATACATTCCTCCCCCACATCCATTAATTCGATTGCCATTGCCTCATTATAGTCCTCAAGCGATAAATCCATATGACTAGCCACTCTAGCAGACTTCGCGCTGAATTCTGCTGGCAATACTGGTTCATGTCTGTGAATTAATTGATATGGATTCGTACCTATAGCGTCCCTCTTCGAGGTCCTGTATGCCCATATTGTAATCCCCCGTAATTTTCGAATATTTATAATTATATCTTCGTATAAATATAAAACAATTATTTTATAAACCGGTGTATTTTATTAAATTCTATTTAATTATCATTATTTTCGCTTAGGATATATTTTACGATATCCATTTTTTTACTGGCATTAATTTTTATCCAAAAAAAAAAATCTAAGAATTAATCTAGCCCTAAAACCTAGATTAATAAATAAAAAGGATCTTTATTCCACTTCTATTCCATTTCACGCCACTTTTCCCTTTCACTCTGAGTTTTCAAAAAAAAAAAAAAAGAGAAAGAAAGAGAATACATGAAGAGCAGACCGAAGGAAGAAGGAAGGTCTGCGTGTCTGCTGTCACTTCTGCCTCTTCCTTTCCACCGCCGGCGCCGCCGCCTGCCGCTGCCGCCGGAGCCGTTGGTTGGTGCTCGCTGCACAGTTGTTCTGCTTCCTTGGTTTGTTGCTGCCGCTGCTGGTGGTTGGTTGTCGATGTGAGCTGTTCGTGCTGTGGTGGTTCTGCGCTGTGCGTTGGTTGTGCGGTTGTTGCTGCTGTTGTCGCCACTCCGAACCGCCGCCCCTGCTGGCCGCCGTCCTCGATGCGGTCCTCCCTCTTCCCCTTTCTCCTTTGCTTATCTTCCTTTCCATGTTTAATTCATAATTTGAATGCTTTTGAATTTTAATTTCACAACCAATTACTTATACAATCATTTTTAAATATTGTTAGTTAGTATTAACTTGTTTTGATGATTTTAATTTGAATGGAGATTTTCAGATTTGTTTAATTATAAAATTAGGCTTTAAATTGGGATTTCATGTTTTAAGGTTAAGGATTAATTAATACTATTTTGTGTTGTATAAAATTGTTTAACACTAAAGTTGAATTTTATAGCTTTAAGTGAATTTCAGATTTAATTACTAATGAATTTTGAGGTTTAATGATCCTAAATCATGTTTTTGTTTGAAATAAACTTGTTTATGGATTACTATATTATGTATACAAGCTAAACCTTGTTTTATGCAAGTATTAATAAATTGGAAAAATGGAATTAAATAATCCCAACTTTTGCCCCTCTTCTCAAATTAATCTGATCTAAGTTTATTTTTAATAATCCTTTTTTAAATACCTAATCTTCTATAACGAGCCTTTCTCAATTGTAAACCTGTGTAGAAGGTTTTAACCGGTTCACTTTCTTTTCTTTTTTTTTTCCCTTCTTCTTTGCATTTACAATATGAACAAACCACCAGCCCCTCCATAACCACCACCCACACCAAGCTACAACCGCACCCTCCTCGCACCACCTTCACCTTCACCCTCACCGGGTCAATTCCCGGGGTTCGGGGAGCTCACGAAACCTGCGACCCTCGACCTAAGCTACAACCAGCTAACGGCTCAATCCCCCGCCCAATCGGGTCCCTCCCACAGCTCACCAACCTAATCCTCTGCCATAAACCACCTCAGTGGGACCCTCCCCCTTCAGCTCAAACTCCCTCTCGCGCGTCGAACTGATGCACAACAAACCTGACGGCCCTATTGCAGCCGACACATTCCAGCCCTTACTCCAGTACCTCTCCCTCGGGTCAAACAAGTTCACCGGACCGGTCTACACCCTCCTCCCTCGACTACCCGGCTCGCTACCCGACCTCGATTTCGCCGGTGGTGTATTGTGGCAGGTGATAGATGTGCGTGGTGCATTCGAAGGCCGCTTGGCGAGTGTGGCTGCTTAGCTTGTTCGAAGGTGGGTGATGATGAAGTGGTCAATGGGGTATGGACTATGGTGGTGGTGGGCTGTATGTGTAGTGGTGGTTATGGTGGGGGAATTAGGAAATTAAAAAAAGAAAAAAAAAAATAAAAATAACCTGATTGAACAGTAGAGGTTTAAAAGGATCGTTTTGGAAGATTAGATATAAAAAAGGATTATTAAGAAATAAACCTTGATAGATTAATTTGAGAAGAGGGGCAAAAGTTGGATTATTAATTCCATTTTCCTAATAAATTTCAGATTATTAATAAATAATTTTGAAGCTATTATATTGTGAATAATGGTTTTTCACTTCAAAATCAATAACTTAATATATAGTACTACTAGTATAAGAGCACCTCCAACAATGAAAAAAAAATTCATCAAAGTGAAGAAATAAAAAGTCATGAGGTTACAATAATGATTTTTAAGGTGAAGAAAAAATCACCAAGTGATTTTCCATGTGACTCTTCTCTTGGAGAAGAGTTGGGTGAATGGTTCACCAAAAATGTTGACCAATGGCGCACTGCCACGTGTCTGCTGCTATCACATTATGTAGATTAAATGTATTTCGTATTTTGCCATTTCACCATTATAAAAAAAATTAAAAAAAAAAAGAAAAATACCAAAATTCATAACTTTTCAAAGCTATAAATAGACACCCATATTGCCATATATTCCTTCACATTTCAATCACTCTTCTTAAATCCTTTGTTTAATTCTCACAAAAAATTCCAAAAATTAGTTTTTATTCCAAAAAAAAGTAGAAAATCAAATATATTCTACAAAAATTCTCGAAAAAATCAAAGTTCACTAAATTTGAAGCTTTGAAATCATTCACGAAAATTAAAAGTTAATCCAAATTATAAAATAATCCGAAATTAAATATGATAAAATAATCCGAAAATACAAATTTAAAACGATTTATTAATTAATTCGTGTTAAATAATAATCCAAAATTAAAAGTTAATCCGAAATTATAAATAATCCGAAATTAAATGAATAACAGGTAATCCAAAAATACAAATTAAAACGGATTTATTAATTAATTCGTGTTAAATAAATAATCCAAAAATTATAAGTTAATCCGAAATTAGAAATAAAACGTAACTAACTAAGCACTAACCTCAATTAACTAGTACCYGAATTCGGCATAATTGTAATTAAACAACAATAAATAATAACAAATTGATGAGTTGGAAGTGAGAAAAAGTGTTGTGGGGTAAAGTTAAAAAGTAGGAYAMAGAGGGATGGTGAATTTTTATGGGTCATTGGTGTGGGTAAGGTGATTGAAATTTTCTTGGAATGGAAAAAGATGAGTGAGAAAGTGTTAGAGAGAGAGGGATGAATGATTTTTTTTTTCATTGTTGGAGGTGCTCTAAGCATGTCTTGAATTGTTGAAAGGTTTTTGGGCGAAAAAGAAAATTTTCAGATTTATTAAATGAATTAAACAAGGCTGAGTTCCTTGTTTAAAAGATATATTTTCATGATTTTTAAAACTAGAACTATAGTATAATATTCTTACTATTAAATGAGGGTTTTGTGAGGTATAAAAACATTGTTCGAATGGMTTTTCGAGGCTTGTTAAGCTTCTCAGTATTGCTGTAAATTACMTGCAAAGTGTATTGATTCAAGTTTTGTAAAATGATTAGGAGGAGACTTCGTAGAGGTCGATTTCTGAGTATTGGATTGACTTTTTCTTCAATTGGCTCAAGGTACGTACTACTTGCGAAATCCTTGACGTATATGTATATGTATCCTTGATGTATATGTATCCTTGGAATTGTTTGGGAGTCACGAATAAGTCATCTATTTGTATATTGGATCGATAATTGAGGAACTGTGGAATATTGAGGAATTTGGTTTGTTCATGAGGTTTGATATTTGTCTATCGTCTATAATAAGTTGGTTTGGTCTATTGATGGTATAAGTGGAGTCAAGTATAACTTGCTTCATGAGGTTGTTTATAATATAAGGATGAATTAAGTGGAGTCAAGTATAACTTGCTCCATGAGGTTGTGTTATTGCTCGTTCATGATATGAGGTGTGAATCGAGTAAAGAGAAGTATTCAAGTCTTAATGACGAGGTTAGTTGGCTTGTCCAATAGGTTTATTAATTAAAGGAATGATTTGTGTTAAAAAGATTTGCAATGTGGTTTGTGGTCTTGATGGTTGAGTATACGACCTTGTCAAATAATTAACAATTAATAATAAAATATGAATGAGCAATAAAACTCTGGATATTGTGCACGTCTAGAGTATTGACAATCAGGGTTGGGTTTGCGATTATTCGCTTCCTTACTAGGCCGTCTGATCAACGCGTCTCTTTATATTTATTTAAAACGGATTTTATCCAAATGGGTTTTATCCAAAATGGTTAGTTTGAGATCTCATCTAACTATGGTGACGGAGTCGCCGCCGTTCGCCATCTGGTTCATTGAACATGATGTCTTCCGACGGGAGCATGGGGAATTGAACTGTGGCACCCTTGTGTGTCTGGAATGAACTGTGGCACCTTGTGTGTCTGGATTGAACGTGGCACCTAGTGTGTCTGGGATTGAACTGTGGCACCTCGTGTGTCTGGATTGGACAACCTGTCTATTGCTCAAATCATAACAATGTAGTAAAATAATTGAGTCATTGTTGAGTGAGTGAAATAATTGCAGTACAACCTAGTAACAAAGTAGTTGATGATTTTGGGGATTGTAATGTATTAGAGCAGCTGTTTGTAATATTTAGTTGATGTTTGGTCTGAGTTTGGGATCAGTTGTATAGGTATAGTATGTTTAGTGGTTATGAACACCACAATTGGGTTTTTCTCTTGTTTAAGCAGGTGCGTAACTCGTATGTCCAGTTTTAGGGAGATGCTGTCGTTTACTTTCTGATTTTGTAATTTGTATTACTCAGCTTGCTGATTGCGTTTTTTGTGTTTGTGTGTTCCACATTTTCTTCCTTGGTGCCTGTGATGATCCTTATTTCACTTGGAAATTATGGGGAGCAGATTTTTACAGATTGCAATCAGATGACTAGCCTTGATGGTTGGATGAGTGAGAGCCGATCGTGCTTTAATAATTTGATTAATAACGTAGACTTTACATAACGACTATTGCTAGCTTAGATCCATTTTGTTGTTTTAAAAAGAATTTTATTATGGTTTGCGAATAAGGGCCCTAACGGTTCCAACTTGTCGATCGATTTTATACATTTTTGGGATTTGATAAATTGGTTGAACTATATCCTTTTTGATTTCCGCWGCAAAAGATTGTTTTYGCCTAAACGTTTGAACACGTGGCGGTGACATGCTAATGATTCTCCGTATTTTAGTTTAATTATTTCACAGGTAAAGGTGGAGAATTATTGGGGTGTTACACATATAGCATAATGCAGAAGAGTATTCTAATCCCGCGGGTTATTGTCCACCATTTTGGATATTCCTCTAGCTATCATTTTATTAGTGGCTTCTGTCTGTCTATTGGCTTGTGCAAAATAAGGCGTGGAATGTATTTTTTGGACGTTGAATTCTTTGAGATACTCATCGAACTCTTCCCCCGTGAACTTGGACGCATGATCGACAGTAATAGTATCTGGAATCCCAAATCTCGTAGAGATCCTTTCTTCGAGGAATAATATTACTGCCCTTCGATTGAGCTTATGGAATGCTTGAACTTCATTCCACTTTGTAAAGTGATCAGTGGCTATGAGAATTTGTGATGTCCTCATGAGGGTGGTTAATGGTTCCAATTGCGTTAATAGCCCAATCCCTGAAAGGCCATGACTTGATTATCGAATGCAGCTAGTGATGGCAATGGACCGGATTCGAGCAGGGTCCTCTAGGATCTAGACCCAGATCAGTTTTTTAGGGTAGGATCCAGATCCTGCCTGGATCCATCAGGGTCCTAATTTTTAGGACCCAGATCCAAATCCGTATGGATCCTACGGATCCGGGTCCTAAATGGATCCTTTCTTAATTTTTTACTTCAAATGAAGAACAACAAATATTGAACAAAATTTTGGTTAAAAAATCCTAAAACAACATATATTTTCCTTACGTCTCCCATTATTCGTGAGTTTACAAACAATCATACATGATTAAAGATTTAAGTAATTTAACGTACGAGAAAAACAAAGTTTCAAAGACAAATATACTTTGATTTAGAGTATAATTAGTTTTGGGTCAAACTATCAAAATAATGGATTAGTATATTCTTTAGTAGTATTACTAGTATCCAACATATTTTATATTATTTTTTAAGAAAATGGGTAARGAATCCTGGACAAGGTCCTAGAGGAGGACCCGGTCAAGATCCGTTTTTTAAAGAAGAAGGATCAAGATCCTACCCGGATCCATCAGGGTCCTAAATTTTAGGATCTAAATCCGTCAAAAATGGAGTTGGATTCTCAGATCCGGGCAGGGTCCTTTACCCACTACCATCTCTAGATGCAGCTCCACTGTTGGAGCTCTGCTTATTGGCTTGAATCTCTTGCATTGCTTACAACCTTTAGCATATTGCAAACAATCCCCTTTGACTGAAGGCCAAAAGAACCCCATTCTATGAATGAGCCAACGTATCTTAAGCACTGCTGATATGACCCACAAATTCCATGATGAACTTCTGCTAAGATGGTCAGAATCTTCTTGTTACTCATGCATCTCAACAAAAGTACTTGTGGGTCCTTCCGATATAGCTTATTTCCTAGGAGGAAATATTTTGTAGCTGCCAACCTTACATTTGCAGGAACTTTGTTGCAAGAGGGATCCTAGCGCTAGTCTGTCTCGCACCCAAGAACACTAACCTTATTCACCTCAACCTTCATAGCTTCTTTCAAAGGTTTTAACTTGAATGAACTAATGTGTATTACACTCTCATCAAAACCATCAGGATCCTTAGAAGAAGCTTGTTGAGCTAAGTAATCAGCTTCATGGTTCTCTTCCCTTGGGACATATGAAACGTCACACTGTTCAAACGAGAAGATAAATTCTCTCAGCATAGTGTTGATCGCTAGAGCTAGAGGGGAGGTTCCTCTATATTCTCCGCTGATTTGGGACACCACCCACTGAGAATCTCCAAAAGCTTGAACCCTTGTGACACCCATATCTTTTAAGGTCCTGAGACCTATAATAAGAGCTTCCAATTCGGCTCTGTTATTTGTGCACCAGTTTGAGAAAGTTACCACCATTTTGGTCTTCACACCTTTTGGTGACAACATCACTATCCCAACCCCAGTTGAATTTATTCGACTTGATCCATCAATAAAAAAATGCCAAGGTTCCTCCTCCTGAACTTGAGCATTGTTATCGATGGGGTGATCAGCCAAGAAATCTGGTAAAACTTGACCTTTCACAGCCGCTTAAGGGACATACTTAAACTCAAACTGGGATAAGTGCATACTCCACTTACATACCCTTCCTTTGACGAAGGGGTGATTCCAAAGGTGTTTCAACACGTCGATTGGTGATACAACTTCAATGGAAAAGCCATGTAGTATTGGTTGAATTTAATGGACGCATCATACAAACTCAAACACCATTTCTCATCAGCGTTCGTATATCTAGTTTCTACGTGTTGCAAGATTCTACTTAAGTAGAAAATTTCCTGTTCTTTCCCATACTCATTTTCTTGGGTAAGCATGCTGGCAATTGAACCCTTAGACACTGACAAATATAACCTCAATGGTTTCCCATTCTGTTTTGGAGGAATTAAAACTAGCGGAGAGGCTGGCTTCGCTTTGATATGCTCAAATGCTTGCTGATGTTCATCATTCCATTTGAACTCATCTCCTTTCTTTAATTTCAACAAAGGAGAAAAAGCTTTCGTTTTTCCTGCTAAATTGGTAATAAATCGTCGAACATAATTTAACTGTCCTAGAAACCTCAGTATCTCCTTTTTTGTTCGAGGGGGCTCAGCTTCTAACACAACTTTTGCTTTGTTCTGATCTATTCGATACCTTTTTATGTACTAGGAACCCGAGGAAATTACTGGTTTTGACCCCAAAGGCACACTTCAATGGACTCATCTTAAGACTGAACCTCCCCATTTGCTTAAAAGCACGAATAAGATGCTCTTCATGTTCCGTTACACTCCTTGATTTCGCCAAAATATCATCTATACAGATCTCCATGAAGTTCTCTATCATCTCATCAAAGATGAGGTTCATAACATGTTTATAAGTTGCCCCTGCATTCTTCAATTCAAAGGGCACGACCACATACTCATAAAGCCCCACGTGGCATCTAAATGCTGTCTTAGAGCGATCATCCTCAACAATCCTGATCCGATGATACCCTGCAAACCCATATAGAGATGACACCATTTCATATCTGGATGCGGCATTTATAAGCTTATCAGCCATTGGAATAGGATACTGGTCTTTTGGAGAGGCACTATTAAGGCCTCTATAATCGATGCAGATCCTAATTTTGTTATTCTTRTTGACAACAGGAACAATATTGGCGATCCATTCAGCGTATTTGACTGGCTGAATAAATCCAGCCTTTAGGAGATTGGAGATTTCTTCCTTAATTTTAGGAATCAAATCTAGCGACAACCTCCTTGGGCTTTGCACTACCGGAGTATAACCTGGTTTGATTGACAACTAATGTTGGATGATTGAAGGATCAATTCTTGGCATTTCGTGGTGTTCTCAAACAAAACAGTCTATATAATTTTAGAATATTTTGAGAATGGATAACTTCTCTCCTTCGTGTAGCTCCTTACTAACGTAAGTGTACATAGGATTCTCCATCGTACCAAGGCTTACCTCCTAAAGAGGATCATGAACTTTCTGTCTAATATCATCGCTTTTGGCCCACACTTTCATTTCCTCTTCTTGACCATATAACCCCCCATGGCGTCAGAATAAGATGGACAATGAGCGCCAGAAAACCCCACTAGACGATATCTCGGCATTGCCATCCATAATTGTGTTCACCTCTAGACCATATTGTTCGTAATGACTAGCATAAAGATTGCGAAGAGCTAAAGTTGTACCCGGTCCGATTTTAAAGTTATGATTTGAATTCATTAAATCCATACAACATATAAAATACATAAATACTTGGTTATCATTTATATCCGAGATTAATTAGACCTGGTAAAATGGCCCTTCTTCCCTTAATTGTGTCAAGTACATCATCAATTTTGCCCCRAAGAGATGCCCCTTGGACATTAACTATGTTGGGGTGATCATTCGATGCRGAACTCTTCACCACGCAGGGAGCCTCATGTGTGTTTTGTGAATCACCATCTTCAAAAGCCTCTTCAATATTCTTGATTGCACTTAACAACACCTTCACTCTATGTGTTGGTCGATTCTCAAGTTTGAGAGCAATCCCTTCATCATTAGGCAAGGTCTTCATAAGTATCCTGGGAAATTCTAGGTTAGTATAGATCAAATAGGCATCTACATCAGCACAAACTACCTCTTATTCATTACCATTCCATATTATTACTTTTGATGCAAAGTAGAAGGAATAACATAAGTCTGATGCAGCCATTCTCTTTCGAGAATTGCATTGCAATTACACTCTCCTTGATTAAGTACTCCACAACTAACTGTTTTTGCTCCTTAGTGACAGTTTCCACGGATGGCGCCAAACTAGATCCTTTGTCCAACTTAATCAGCTCAGCTGAATTAGTAGAGGTCCTACCTAAAGCGTCGGCTTGGTCAACTTCATCAGCCCATAAAGTTTCCTTCTACACGGTCCAACAGGCTTTGAACGTTGGGGGGAAAGTTACTGCACAACAAACGCCAYACTCGCAATCACCTTCTGAACAATTTGCTAGAAAATCAATGGGAACAATTTAGACACCTCCAAATCCAAACCTTTTGTTGAGTGCTTTTAAAACCTTCAATTGGTATCAGAGTTAAGGCTTCTCGAAAGGGTAATACCTAGAGAGGTCAAGCATGAGTACTAAAGAATTTAGTGCTATAGGTTATGAAGTAAAACACCGAAGTTTAATGGGAAAAATTTTGCTTGGTGGAAAAACAAAATCAAGAACATCATCACAGCGATCGACTACGAATGCTGGTTAGTAGTTATACGGGCGCTGGGGCGTCATCGGGCCGGACTAAGTCCGATCCCTGTGCTCCGGGGGTACAATTTGGGCGATGACCGTGGGTTGCTAAAATTGAATTCTTGCGTTTGTATATTGTGAGTATGCTTGGAGTTGTGTGTATTATACTCGAAATGAGTAGAGGAAGTCACCACCGCACTTCTTTCGGGAAGCTGCAGAACCCGRTTTAAGCCTTGTCTATAATTGCATAAAGCAAGGCGAAGGACTCAATAGGCTGGTCGTGCACCAAAGGTCATGGATTAGGGGACAAGGGTAAGGGCAAAGTAGTGCACAACGCCCCCTCACATTCAACGACCTCTACTCGGTCATTGCAAGTTCATTGTCTAACAGACAACAATAAACATATTTCCGTTTTAAACCCTAAGGATGCAAGATTACTAGGCGGGTTGTTTAACAGAAATTGATGCATATAATGTCTATTTATTGTGCCATGTGATGTTAATTCCATATTCCAAGTACCTAATGCCGATTATTTAATGTTATTCTTATTAGGCATGCGGACATGAAATTTTTCGGTCTTGTTTAAGACATATTATTGGTGGATGACAAGCATGTAAGTACTTGTACGAAGAATTGAATTTTTTCCTAAGATTGCTTTTAATTTGATTGCCGAGTTGTTGTTAATCAATTTACATGCCAAAGGACATAGAAAGTCGAATTTCTAAATCTAGCACGCAAAAGAGGGTTAGAAATGAGACGTTGGCCTCAAACTTACGTTGCAACATGAGGCCATAGTCCAAGGACGGATCTTCAAACCCTTAGGAACCCTTGTCGAACCTTTAGACCCCTTATTCTAACTTTAGATCTAGTGTGTTTATATGTTTGAATGTTTTTGTGAAAGAGTTTTAATGGGTTTTTAGAGAGAAAAATGGAGAAAAATCAGATAGAGCTTCGCTATATGAAGTGCCTATGTGAAATGTGAACCCGTGGCCTTGTATTCATAGGCCAAAGTCACATGAAGAGGAGCAGACATGGGCAGAATTACGCCCAAGATTTTTTTTCCCTTTTTTTTATTATTTTTCTTGCCGATTTTACTTGATTCGAATGAAATAAAATCAAGATAAAGTATGTTACTGATATTATGCACCCGATTTGATATTGGTCCTTGGGACGCTTGTCACGAGACGAAATATCCCGAGATGCCTCGTTTCGCTCGTTTTTGCGTTTTTGATTAAGAAAATCGTAACTATTTTTCCATAAGTCGAAAAATTYTGGAAAAATTTGCCAAAAATTCCCTGTAAAATGTAGTATTCTTTTTAATTATTCATGATTTTTGGAGCTGTATTGTTAATTTAATTAATTATTGCAAAATTAATTAAATAGTTGAAAACTCCAAAAAAAATTGCAAAAATGCTTAGAAAAATCCAGAAAAATTCTAGTAAAATATTTAAAAATAAGTTAAAATTGTATGAAAATTGTAACTCATTTTTAGGGGTGCTGAGTACTTGAAAAGGTGTCTGGTGTAAGGGAAACTTGCCTTTTTAGGGCTTGTTATGGTCCTAGCTCTCTAGATTTGGCTTGTGTGTTGCAAGGGGAGTCTTATGATTGGTTGTCTTGGGCTAGGGACAAATGTAGGTATCTACAGTAGTAAAAAATGGTCCCATTAAAATAACTAAAAAGGACTTGGAAGGGAACGAAGTTCTTAAGAAGGTGTTGAGTTCCCCAGGTTGAGTTTTGATGGATGACAAACTGCATTTAACTATCATATTGCATGCAAGTTTCTATTTGCATGTGTAGGTACTAAATGAACAAGTTCAATGGATGAAAAAATGAAACTCATGAAGCTAAGTCTTAAGGATTTCAAAGAAGACCAAGATCTTAGTGTTATATTATTAGGTCTTAGATGAAATGTAAGTAGTATAAGGGTTTGTTAATGCATTATAATGGTTGAGTCTTGAGAGATAAACTAGTTGTGGATAATAAGGAACTTCGGTTACTTATTATTCATAACTATAAGTAAACTTGGCTTACTGGAATAGTATGGTAACATATCTGAACCAGTCCTCTCGGGTTTACTTCATGCATCTGTATTTTAGGAAAGTTTTCTTTCCGCGCAAATTTGTTTTTGAAATACACGGATGCTTAGGTTTCTATGCAAGTAAGATAATATTAAGTATGTCAAGTATGTTATATTATATTGCAATGATTTAATTTGAGATCAAATAAAATCAGTTAGAATATTTTCCGTGGAATTATTTCTATATTCCCAAGGAAAATATTCTTTTGTGATATTCTATAACATACAAGCCAAAGTCTTACTTAAGCCCATCTGCTCGCATACAAACCCTAACACTTTTGCACGATTAGATTTTGAATATAAATTTGCAAAAGTACTCTCTCTCTCAAAGACAAAAACCTAGCATAAACTCGAATACTACAGAGGTTTGAAAAGACTCTTGTTTAAGCATTTTAGTCTAAGCATTTTGAGAGACAAAATGTTTTCATTGAATATTCTGTGAGCTCAGATTGCTGAGACATTGATCGAGGATCAGCTTTATTTGAACCATCATAGTTGGTGGTTGAATTGAACTTTCATAGGTGGCAGGGTCGTGGCAAGGTTGTTGGAGGCCCTGTACTAATTATTGTAGAGAGGTCCTTATTAAATCCTGAACTATTTCTAAAATAAAAGGTGAATAATTTTACTCCCAAAAAAATCGTGTTACATTCAACAAAATACTACTTACAAATTCACTTAAATAATAAGTACAAAAACGATACAAGTAACGACTAATTTACGTAAAAAAAAACCTTTTATACAAGTATACAACTCATTCTTTAATTTATCTTGGAAATGGGATATTCAATTTCTTAAAATTTATCTTACATTAAAGAAGTGCAATTGTAAATAAAATGAAATTGTTTAAGGAGATTAAATTTGGAAAAGAAAGATGCCTTTTAAAAAAATTGGAAAGGAAATATGAGCACTAATTACTACAAGYAATTGATATGAGAAGAAATATGAACGAATATCAAGGAAATGTTGCATACTTCCAAAAATGACAGATGTATTAGGGCCCCACCTATACTAATTTCTTAAAAAAATTGCTTGCATTGTTGAGAAGAAGATTCGAACAACAGACATCTGCTCTCAAGCCCTTGTCTCTCACCACTAATCCATAYCTGATTTTTTGCTTAATAATTTCAACTATAAATACATATACCGGATTTCAGGGCCCTTGTACAGTAGAGGCCCTGCGCGGTCGTGCACCTTGCACTCCCTCAACTAGGCCCCTGATAGGTGGAAGTTGGGGACCTTCTTGTGCATAGGTGCATAAGTTGGTTAAGTGTATTTCTTTTGTTATTCTGAGTGGTTTAATAAATGAGTGAGAGAGTGGAGGACATAGGCTTATTAGAAGTTGAACGTCGTCAAATTCATGTGTTGTTTATTTCTCGCATTTATATTTCCGCTGCCTACGGACGGGTTCCTAACTAGTCTTAATCTATCGAAAAATTTACAACACTTACTCTATAATCAATTCACCCCCCTCTTAAGTATAACTTGCACTTTCAGAAGGAAAGCGAGTTATTGCACACTGATTAGAAGTTGCTAGAAATGAATACCAAAGCCATGCCAATTCTACAATAGACTATAAGTGAGAATGAAACAAATCATATCTTTGGATACAGTAATGCAAAGGAGATTTCAGAGACCCTCGAACTTGCTTTTTAGAGAACTAGTGAGGTGAAAAGGTTTCAAATTGATTTGCTTATGTCTAAGTATGAATTGTTTGATATGAATAACAATGAAAAGATCAATGACTATTTTCGTAGATTCATGACAAGTATAAATGATCTTATATCACTTGGAAAAGATGTTTTCAGATGAGGATTTTATTAGATTATTTTTGCACAGTTTAACAAATGCATGGACAGCAAAAGTAGCGATTTATGATGCAAAGGATCTGTCTGCCTTGTCTCCGGAACAGCTGATTGGTTCCCTCATGAGTCATGACTCATTAAATGTTGATTGATTCTAAGTCTAAGAAAGAACCAACCAAAGGCATGGCCTTGAAGGGACCAGTAGAAGAGGAAGATGATGAGATTGGTATGGTTGCCAAACGGTTTGAGAAAACCCTCCATGAACAAAGGATGAAATTCAAAGGTAAGAATTATAAGAAAACTAACCCTTATCTGCAAGATGTTTTAAGTGTGGAGAAGTAGGACATATCATTCGTGATTGTCTTAAATGGAAAGACAAATAGTCCAAGAAGAGCGACAATAGAGTTTTTAAGAATATTATGATAGCATTTTTATGGGGTGATTCTGACTCAGAGTCCAATGAGGATGAGGAACCACCCAACTCTAATGTTTTTTTGACTGCCTTTACAAACATAAAAGGAACAAGAACTGACCAAGGAACCAGAGGGGGTACCAACACATCCAAAGTCTACCTGATGGCAGAGTAGGATATACTACATGAACATATGGTAAACTTTGAACAAGTTGAACACAATATGCATGAATCTGATAGGGATAATATGCTTGCTTGTATTATTTCCAATTAGGATAAATGGATGTTACAAATTGGGTAAGACTTACATAATTGACAAAAGAGAGCTAACTGAAAAACGTGTTGAATACGAAATGGCTATTGTGAGTTTTGTTCACATAGAAGAAGTTAGCCATGAACTGAAAAATCAAGTGGAAGAAGTAGAATTTGAATTAGACAAGTGTAAGGTGGAACTGGAAATAATCAGATCTTCAAAACTAGACAAGGAAGAGGATTCTCCTAGTGATACTGAAGTAGATATAGATTTGACTGACTAGTTCCTCAAAGACTTATCAATGTCTAATATTCCTCCTGATTTTTAAATTGGTAGAAGTAAGACAAGCTCCTATAGTAAATCTTCCTTGTTGWAAGACTTTAATATATAGGCTAACAACTTAGAAGATTTACACAAAAAGATTGCTTCACTTAAAGCTGCATAATTCACCATTTCCCATACAAGTACCAACGATGAAACCGATGTTATGATGGATGAATATGAAGGTAAAATATGTGATTTGCTTGCTGAGATGCATCAATTGAGAAAAGGCAAGCAGTCAATGGTTGTTGACATGACTAATGACACCTTGGTTTCAAAAATTAATTTAGAACTCAAAGCTTTTAAATTTGATTTGTTAAAAGGCAAAAACGAGAGTTAAGGCTTTTGAAACCAGGGATGAAGAGCTTCATGATGGTCATAGGCATGGTGACAAACTATTGACTGCACCAGGAAACATTTTGTCATTTAACCTCAACGAGAAGTAACAAGGGAAAATTTGGTCTTGGTTACACCAGATAGAATACCGGGAGCGACTGGTCCCCTAGAGAAACCACTTGGATGAAAGAATTCAAAAAGGGTAAGTATCTCATGGAAAAGACTTTAATGTTTGTTACCATTATGGTATAAATGAGCATAAGATCATGATTGCCTAGTTAGGAGAAAATAATGTTTGAATAAGAACAACAAACATATCAAGTTGGTTTGGGTGTGGAAGGACCAACTAGAGTCAACTGGTATTGGAAAGGGACCTAAGTAAACTTAGGTTTCTTAATCAATGTTTGATTGTTTCTTGTAGGCTAAGGTGAGAGGAGGTACCTATTGGTATTTGGACAATGGTTGCTTAGGACACATGTCCGGGGATAAAAAGCAATTCCTTTCACTAGTGGCTTTTGATGGTGAAGTGTCATCTTTGGAGAATCAACAAGAGAACCATAACTGGTATATTTGAAGTAGGTAAGACACTTTCATAAGCAATAGATGATGTATATTATGTTGAAGTTTTGCAACATAATCTTTTAAGCATTTCACAATTGTGTGACAAAGTTAAAAAAGTTGAGTTTCAAGCCAACCTTTGTCACAAAGTTAACTCACAWACAGGTGAACTTGTATGTGAGGGAACTAGGAAGAATGATATTTGTATAATCTTCCTGGAAAAAATTCATGAGAATAAGTCCATTTGTTTGAGAGCTATTTCTGACAATAATCATTGAATTTGGCATAAGAGGTTTGGACATGTCAGCCTAACACTCTTAAATAAACTTAAGTCACGTGACTTGGTGATGGGACTTCCTAACATCAAGTAAGAGGCTGATAAGTTTTGTTCAGAATGTGCTAGGGGCGAACAGGTCAAAACCTCTTTTAAGCCTAAAAGTGTTATGAGTGCTAGTAGACCCTTCGAACTTGTACACATTGATTTATGTGGACCTATGCGTGTGCAAAGTCGAAGAGGTCATAMATATGTTTGTGTGTTTTTGTTGATGATTTCTCCAGGTACACTTAGGTTATATTGCTACACTTAAAGGATGAAACTTTCGATGAGTTTTTGCGGTAAGATGAGACCATGGTACTAAATTTAATAATGCTGATTTTATGCATTATTGTAGGGAACACGGAGTTAGTCAAAACCTATCGGCCCCTAGAATAAGACATCAAAATGGTGTTATTACAAGATAGAATATAACTCTTGAGGAGATGGCGAGGACGATGCTCATTGAGAGTGGTCTCCCTAATAATTTTAGGGTGAAGCTATTGACATTGATTGTTATATTCTAAATAGAGGTCTCATTAGACCAAAGTTAAATAAAACTCCCTATGAACTCCTTAAAGGTCAAAAGCTTAATATTTCATACTTTCGTGTCTTTGGATGAAAATTCTATGTATATAACAATGTGCAGAACTAGCTTGACAAATTCGACGCTAGGAGTGATGAGGGAATCTTTCTTGGATACTCACCTCAAAGCAAAGCATAAAAAATCTTCAAAAGGAGGACATTGTGTGTTGAGGAGAGTGTTCATGTCATCTTTGATGATTTAATAAGCATGTCTTGTGAGATTATGCAGGTACAACCTAATAAAGTGATTGGAGTGATGGAGTTTACGAGGAACCATGTTGCTGGTTCTCTAGATGGATTACAAGCAGATCTAGGCTCACCCACTGGTCCACTTAATTCAAATGGTAGAGGGTCTAGAGGAGATAATGAGGAAAATGAGAATTCAGACGAGGAACTAGGCCATCATCTGTTAGTTCCCCAGAAGAAAGACATGTAAGGAGTTCTAGGGGAACAGATGAGCTTAACAATTATGAAAGAGCTCTCCCTGAAAATGAGGTAAGTATTGATCAGGGAAACATGTTAGTTATGAATCCTTCTAGTTCTGCAGAAAGAGAAGAGATTGATGATCAAGTTGGTTCCCAACAAATAAGAAGGCACAAAATGTTTTTACTTTCAAAAGTAACAAGTACCAATCTTGTCATCTCGCTAATCAGATTACTAGCAACATAAATAAAGGGATACAAACGAGAAGAAGTGTTTACCAAAAATTTTGTGCTTTCTATTCTTTTCCGTCTAGTATAGAGCCAACTAACTACAAAATGGCCTTGGCGGCTGATCTAGATTGGGTTTTGGCAACGCAACATGAATTAAATCAGTTCGAAAGGAACTAAGTTTGGCATCTTGAGCATAGAACCTTGGATATGTTAGTCATTGGTACAAAATGGGTATTATTCAGAAACAACTTGGATGACCTTGGTACAATAGTTAGAAACAAAGCGAGGCTTGTGGTGCAAGGTTACAATCAACAAGAAGAAATTAATTATGATGAAACTTTTGCACCTATAGCTAGATTAGAGGCTATTAGAATTTTGATTGCTTATGTCGGCTGGGTTAAGTCAAAAGATGTACCATGCCTAAAAGTAGAGCTTGGTCCAGTTTTCACCACTAGCAATTAGCGATGTATGGCCAAGATACCTCTTATGCACACGCATCCAGTAACACGTGCACACACGGCATGAGCGGGATAGGACTTGCCTTAGCCATGCGATCAATTAACCACATGCAACCAAGGTAGTATCCCCCTTATGGTAGTCTCGAGCATAGAACATGCCCATATTGAGACCAAGGAGCCGTAAGGCATGACCTTATGCGAAGGGTCACATGCAAAATGCAACAAAATTCAATAAACGTGATGATGGAATTACGAGACTTTTCAAGTCTGTCCACTTCACCTAACGGTGATTATCCCAGTGAAGTCGCCAAATTGTAGGACGTGGCCGTGCCCTCGCGTATAGCGGGCGCGCGCTTGGTACAACATCGGTGATTTGCTGGGCTTGAGCCACGGAACCCGCACGTGAGTGCGTTGGGTGTGTTGTCGAGTAAGGGGAGTCGCCACCGTGCCTATAAAGGTTATTCACGGACGCCCGAAACGTTGGTGCAAATTAATAGCCCCACGTCTGATCCAGTAACCAGTTCGTGGGTTCGGACATGGTACGAATCAGATCTGTAACCCAATTCCCGCATATAGCGGCCCTCTACTCGGTCTCATTGCAATTCCATTCATCATGGTTATTGAATGCACATAACTTACATTTTTGCACCTTAGAAGCGTACTAACCTAAAGATTACTACGAAAGTAGGTTTCTATTATGCACAAGAGACTACCTAACCTAGAAATTGTGACCACTTTGCGTTAATCAAATTAAAACGGTCCTAAAACCGGTTGTCCATAATTATCTGATTTTAAAGTGATTCACATAATTTCGGTCTTTATTTAGAAAAATATATACAAATGATGTACAAACCATGACAATGCGAAATATATGAAATTCAAACATATATACAAACCAATCTTACCCTGAATCTGCAAACAAACAAATGTTAGTTCGTAATAAAAAACGTGCGAAATGAACCTTCCGCCGTGGATCGCTATACAAGGACAAGAAATCGTTAGTATTGACAAGTGATAATAATAATGACAATGAAATAAAAAAGAATGAAAACAATGAAAAACGTTAACTACTCCTACATATTTACATGGAATAATTAAATAGTGAGTTTCTACATTTTTGTTTATTAGATTGAAACTCGTAAAGTTATTAATTAGATTGAGGAAATGAGAAATGATGATGTGTTTAGTGGCGAGTAATCTCAGAAGTAAACCTTGTTATCGCTCGATGAATCGAACAGAATCGATGCTAGAACTCAAGAACGTATGTATTTAGAGTGTGTAGAGTGTGAGAGAGTGAATACGCAGTTAGGGACGGGGAAAATTGAATAGACGTGTGTGTTTTCTCGAAATAGCAAGCACGTATTTATAGGCGCAGGAGGAAAAATCTGCGTATATACGCAGGAGACCTCGTATATACGCAGGAGACCTGCGTATATACGCAGCCTAGGAGAATATATACGCAGGCTCTGCGTATATACGCTCGATTATTCTCCGCGTATTTGCGATTTCCTCTGATCTTATTTCTCATAATACGTGATTGCTTGATTCGCTTTGATTCGACGCACCTAGACACCCTTGCTCTCCAAGCAAGGAGTTCTAGAGTTTTCTAGAAAGTTCCACGTATTTCCGGGGTATTTTTTGTGTATTTTGTATTTTTTTTGTATTTTCTGCGTATAAAAACTTATAAAAATCATAGAAAAATATAGAAAAATCAGAAAAATAATCTAAAATACTGGTGAGCTCAGAAAAATGTGAAGAGTGTGATGAAATGTAGAATCAAGAGAATCACCAGTATAATTATTTTTAAAACCCTAAAAATAGAAAAGAAAACCTAAAAATAGAAAATAATTAAAATAAATAAAAGAAAATGTTTTTGCCCCTTTTTTTGTCCTTTGCTCAATAGTTCCGYGTATGACCTCACGTATTTCCAACTTTTGTGAGTTCAAAGCATCTTTTCTACGTCGAAACAATCGCGAGACGCGGTATGTTTCATCACTGATTACTCTTTTGGGGAGACACTTTTAGGTGTCTACACAGAGCGTTAAATATTTTTAATGAAAAGTGTTTTCCCCCTTTTTCATTTTTACACTGTTTGGTAGATAAATGCAGGGGCAGATCTACGGGGTACCGTGGGGGTATTGCAGTACCCCCATTCCCCAAAAATGAAAACAAAAAAAATCAAAGAAACCTAATGTTTAATAAAAACGCTCTCTTATATTCAGATAAGAGATCACTTTTTGATTACAACCGGTCTTTTAGATAAATATAAAGTCGTATGTTAGGCATATAAGAGATTGGTTTTTATAACGTCTCTTAGATGGATGCAAAGAGAACACATAGTACAAATTTATGATCTCTTATATATTCAATTTTAGGAAAATTTGTCATTAATTATCTAGCTTTGGACAACATGCAGTCATTAAACAAAGACAAACTACCTTTTACAAGGGATGTTTTTATCACAAACGATATTTTCTAAGACTAATGATCTAAAACCATCATTTCTGATATACCTAATTGTTGACCATCACTTACTCGTCGGTTTCCGGTGTTGACTTGCACAGTTGCACATCACGTGTATCACTAAAATCATACTCCCCTGTCTTAAATTAGTTGCCACATTTTACTTTTTCACAAAGATTGAGGAAACATATGAATCCCACAATATAGTACATGAATAATGAGATAAAAAGTAATTAATATGTTACTTTATGTGGTTTATGATAGGAAAAAACAAAAAATGAGGGTAGAATAATAAAAAAAATATATGGGACAACATACCAAAATAAGAAATATAACAAGTAATTAGAGACGTCCAAATAAGGATAATGTAGTAAGTAAAAAAAGATGGAGGGAGTATTTTTTTCTTCTATTTTTCCTGCGCCCAAGATCAAATCCAAGCTGGCAAGAATTACTTGATCTACCATCTTGGTGCATTTATTTAAGCTCAAAACTGCTTCAGATATTCATGTCGAAACCATTCCTTCTTTCCCAAAGACATTCTTGGGCTTGACATCGCCATCACGTTGTTTTAAAGGTTCACAAACAGAGTGTCAATAACATTGCCAGCACTTGTAGGTAAATGGGGCCTCATTTATTTTTGAATTTTCCTTTCCCTTTGTCCCCATCTGCAATGACCCTCATGTATGATACTTGGGAGTATACCTGGCAAAAACAAACTCGACCCAATTTCGACCTGGAAATCGACTCGAAAAATTTGGGTCATGAACAAAGAAATCTGACCCGTTATAAAAAAATGACRGACCTGAAAATGACTAAAACCTAACATTGACTAACCGATATCGACCTGCCCGATCGATTTGTCAGGTATACTTGGGAGCAAAAAAGATGTTTTGAGGATATAGAGCCTAACAAGAACAAACTTCTAAGCAAAACCAATGCAATTAAACAAATCAAAGCAATTAGAGTAAAACGAGTTTACCTTGTGGTCCAATTTGCACAGCAAGCTTCGAAGAAGAATGGAGCAAAAGAATTAAGGTATGGATTTGGAAGAAGAGAATTAGAAAAGGTGGTTTTATACCATTAGTCACATAAATGGTGAGTTTGTGACAAAACACCCTTTATATAACGTGACGTGATTAATGTCAAATTTGCCTTAAACAAAATAGTTTATCTACAACTAACAACAATAAAATTAATGCACGTGAGAGCAACTGAGCACATTTCGCACTGTATTTCCGAATCCGTCACAATTGAATCCTAAAGTAGCTACATAACGAGATAAGTAGGAAAAAACTCTTGTTCACCACTACCCACTAAGCTTACTTCTCTAACCTCAGAAATTAAGAGCTGGGCCACAACCTCCTGTCCAAACTTCTTCCATGAAAAGAAGCGTCTGCTAGCCAGATTAGCAGGCACCCAAAAAGCCTTGGAACTTAACCAAAATTGCTCCTTTCTTTGGGACTTTGAATGTATTCTTTCTCAGGAACTTGATGCTGTACTCCTCAAAGAACTTTATTGGCAGACTAGGGCTAGGGAAGGGTGGCTACAAGGGGGGGTATAAGAACTCTGCCTTTTTCCACAAGTCAGTCAAAATTAGGAGGAAAAGGAATAGGATTGTGACTCTGACAAATGGAGTAGGATAACAGATTACTGATCCCATACAACTCAAAGCCCTTGTCCATGACTCCTTCCTTGATCTTTTGTCCACTGCCAATACCTTCACTGTTAGACACAATTTGACTTATGGAGAGAAAGATGTCACCTACCCACCTACTGTCTCTGAGGTCAGGAGGGCTGTCTTTAACATGGGTTCCCTTAAAGCCCTAGGAGTTGATGGATATCACCCCTTGTTCTTCCAAAGACATTGGGGTACCCTAGAAAATGATGTTGTAACCTTTGTGAGGACCATTTTTGAGTCTAAACAGATTCCACCTGCCCTTAATAAGACTCTTATCAGTCTAATCCCTAAGATTGATAACCKAGAGACTGTGAAACAGTTTAGACCAATTAGCCTCTGCAATACAACCTACAAAATCATTACTAAGATCCTAGTGCAAAGGTTGAGACCACTCCTCCAGACTCTTATTAGCCCCACTCAGGGTAGTTTCTTGCCAGGGAGAGGTACTGACCAGAACTACTTAATAGCTACTGAGGTGCTCCATTCCATGAAAAATAGGAAAGGGAATAGGGGGTGGATGGCACTTAGTATTGACCTTGAGAAGGCTTATGACAGACTAGAATGGGATTTCATTTTGGAAACCTTATGTGCAAAGGGCTTTGATAAACAGACCTGTGACTTGATTACGAGTTCTGTTACCACAGTATCTTCTTCTGTCCTGTTTAATGGTCAACCAACAGACTTCTTTCAACCAACTAGAGGACTTAGACAGGGAGACCCCCCTTTCCCCCTATCTCTTCATCCTTTGTATGGATCATTTGTCAAGTTTGATAGACCAAGCCTGCAGTAACCAGTCCTGGACTCCCTTTACCCTAACCAGGAAGAGATTCCCTATTTCCCACTTATTCTTTGCAGATGATATAATTCTTTTTTGGACAGCCACTGAGGATAATTGTGATGTCATTTTGAGTGTTCTGGACCAGTTTGCCTCTAAGTCAGGACTGCGGGTTAATCTCCTTAAGAGCAAAGCTTACTTTTCTAAGAATACCCCCATCACAACCAGAGATGAACTGTCCTCCAAACTTGGGATGCCACACCACATTGACCTAGGTCTTTATTTGGGGTTCCCTCTCACTGATAAGAGACCAACCAAAAACCAATTAATACACATCCTTCATAAGGTGCAAAGCAAACCTGCATCTTGGAAGGTGAAGTTCCTGGCCAAGGCTGGTAGGACTACACTCATTAACTCTGTCCTTACCTCTATCCCAAACTACACCATGCAATGCATCAAAATGCCTAAGAGCATCCTGTCCAGCCTCAACACTACTATCAGGAAGTTTTATTGGGGACATATTGGGGACTCTAAGGGATTGAGCCTTTTGTCTTGGGCTAAAATCACTGGCTCAAAAGCCTTAGGAGGGGTGGGTAATAGGGACTTGGAACTGTCAAACCTTATCTCCCTATCAAAGCTTGCTTGGAGACTTCTTTCTAATAACACCTTTGCAACACAGCTAATCCATGAGAAATACATTAACCACAGAAACTCCCCAGTTCCTTTTAATAGAGGTTCCCATATCTGGCAGGACATTGGGAAGGCTTGGCATGTCTTTGAAAAGAGTGCAGGCTGGGTTGTAGGAGATGGGACAACCATTAGCTTTTGGCACCATCAATGGACCCCTTTTGGTAGCCTAAGGAACTCAGTCCAAGGACCTTTAGCCCCCTTAGAAGAACACAAGACAGTAGCTACAATCATTAGGGACCAAAAGTGGGACCTGTCCTCTCTGACTATTGACCTTCCCTGTAAAAGAAAACTTTGGATTACCAGTTATGAACCAGGTGGGGAAGGAGGAGATGCACTAGTTTGTTGGAAAGCCAAGGGAAATCACTTTGACTCAGGGAATCTGTACATGGACCTTTGGACTAATTTACACAGCCATGATATACCTGATATAGATTGGGAGATAATATGGAGTCTTCCTGTACCACCCAAACTGAGATCCTTCATTTGGCAGTGTGTCTGGGAGGCATTACCTACTAAAGCCCTACTATCTCATAGGGTCTGACAACCACACCATATTGCCCTTTCTGCCCAACTAGCCTAGAGACTGTCCTTCACATCTTAAGGGATTGCCCTAGAGCTTCACAAGTCTGGCACCTAGTTAATACTCCTGCAGATTTCCTTACTAAAGGACTTCAGGAATGGCTAACTGATAACCTAGAGGCACAAGAAGTACAGCAACAAGTTCCTTGGAATGTACTTTTTGGGGTCATCATATGGAAACTCTGGCTCAGAAGAAACAATTGGATTTTCAGCTATAAAGATATCAAGCTAGAACCTTTTTGGACCTCTATTACTGCTCTGGCACAAGAGTACTCAAAATCCTTTCTGCCCATTAAGCCTCTAACCTTCTCAGATACTATTCCTGTTAACCCTATCACCTCCAACTACATTATCCTGGTAGATGCAGGCTTCAATGCAAGCACTTTACTAGGGAGTGTTGGGGTGATATGCTGTGATACTCAGGGAAACTAGATGAGTGGAATGGGGGGATGTTTTCAGGCCTTGGATTCTAATCATGCTGAGATAAAAGACATTCACTGGGCTTTACAATGGAGTAAACTAAAAAACTGGCATCACTGTGCTATTTACTCTGATTCACTTGTTGCTGTCACCAACATCACAGGGACCTCCAAGTATATTGATAGATACACTAATGCAACATCACCATGCAGGGGGCTCATGCAGGAACTGGAGGTGCAGGGTCTTCACAAAGCCACTAGACATCAGGTTGCAGGGGCAGATAGATTGGCCAAGCTCTTTTTGGGTTCACACAGTAGCTTGGAGTGGTATATATGTATCCAGGAGGCTCCTATAAGATCTTGTAACTGGTTTTTGGACAATGATTGTAACTTAACTTATGATAGCCTAGTTGCTTTAGGCTCTTTTGAACAGGTGGATCACCTGTTGGGTTGTAATTATGCTAATATCTAACACTGCTCTTCTAACTCTGTATTTATAGCTTCTGGCTTTTTAATCTAATGCTCCATTGACTCAAAAAAAAGATGACAATTAGGAACACCAAGACGATTGCAAGCTAGTTGGTTACGTTTGGAACWTATCAGTCCAACAATTAGGAGACGAAACATTGTGCAACAATAAATTCAAGCTGGTACAGTATGCAGCTCACCAGATGGAGGTACTCATGAAAAGCAAAACTGGGGAAACTACACCATATCGCTTCCCAAGTTGTACAAGATGGATCAAAATGATTCCACCGAAGCATAGCTGCAGAATGATGAGAATTGCATTGTCAACACCAACACTTCCGTACATCCCAGAAAGAACAAATGTTATGGCCTCACCAACAGCAATCAGAACAGCCAACAATATCTGTAAACCATTCCTAACAGAAAATGAAAAATTATTTAGTTCCTCTGTTTTTTTAATTGAATGTTACATTTTTTTTTAAAAAAAATTGTAGACTTTATAAGAGAGGTATCGAGGAAAAAAATAAAGTGGGGCGTCGTGTGATTGAGAGAGGTACAAAGAGAAGCTATTGCTAGTACAATAATAGAAAGTGTAACATCTAACTTCAAATAAATTAAAGTACTAGGTGAAATACAACCCGATTTAATCAAAAAAGGAAACTTGAATTAGACACAAACATGCACGCAAAATACAAGAACTCAACAAACAACCAGCTTAAGATGATATATTGATATATAGAATTTTTTGTGGGGAAATACCAAGGAAAAGTGACATTTTGTGAAATAATACCGTCATAAACACTTATTGTGGGTAAATACCAAACAAAATTTATGTTTTGTCTTGAGGTACCAAGTTACCATTTTCCGGCCAAAAAGTCCATTTTCAGGCGTTGACCATGTGCGTGTGTGTCACCTCCTGCTTCCAAATTTCTCCCCCACGCGCATCCTGTTTCTTTCTTCTCTTTCTTCTGGCTTCCTATTTCTTCTCTCCAATGATCAAAAAAACAACACTCCCTCATTAAAATCCATTTAACATCTCCAATTTTCACTCCTCAAATCTCACTTCTCTCGCTGCTCTCTCATCTCTGCCCCTGTTATTCCTCAAAGGTGAGTGTTTTTGTGTTTCATTTTTACAATTTTTCAATATTGAATTCTGTAAATTAGGGTTTTTAATTTTTTTTTCAATTTTTAAATTTCCTGAATTAGGGCGTAAGATTTTAAGCAGTAAAACATGTAATGTTGTTAGTTTAATCAATAATTTAACCAAAAACGACAACAATGACATCAATTATTAAAGGAAAACAGTAGCATTTAGGGAATAAATTAGGGCAAAAAAATTAAAAAAAAATAAAGGAGTTAAAATTACCTTTCACTGTGGCTRTTTGTGACATAAACGAGCAAAATTACAGCGAGAAACAAGCTTGGGATGGAAGAGAGAGAGGAGAAGATGAATGGTTAGTAGAGGAGAGTGAAGAAAMAGTGGAGTGTGGAGTGAAGTGAGTTAGTTTGAGTGAGTAAATGTGAYTTAGTGAATTCAACGAGTGGTAGTGAGGTAATAAAGGCGAGTGAGAGACACGCACAACAACTCACAACAATCCGACGAGTCAACMCCAGAAAATGYATTTTTTGGCCGGAAAAACATATAATGGTACCTCAAGACAAAACATAAAGATTGTTTGGTATTTCCCCATAATAAGTGTTTATGGCGYTATTATTTCGCAAAAGGCCATTTATCTTGGTATTTCCCCACAAAAAATTCTGATATATATGATACTTACACGAGCACATGGTCCTCAGGAACATTGCTGTCGACCTGGATAATCTTAGAGCGAGTTAGGAGCTGTATGATCATCTCAGAGGCGAGGATGGGGGCAACACCGAGCTCCATGACAGTTCCACGGCTTAGAGTGAGGATGACACGCATCCAGCAAAAGGGGTCGGCCCCCATCGTGGAGTGAATCCCATAGAGTAGAAGTTCCTTGCATGCCAGCAATATTAACGACAAGACAGAAGTGTAGATAAGGTTTTCTCTAAACGGAACCTTCCTGTAAGCAATGTGCACCTTAGGTAGGAAAAAAGAAATGGTCGAACCAAATGCAAAACCCTAAGTCGTCTTTCCATTATCAACCAAACCTTTCAAATTCAAAGTCAACCTCGCTCCCATTAATCGATTTTTGTAGTATAGTACATATGTATGTACGTATAAGTGTATAACCAACAATCAAAGCTACACAACCGTTATTACAACTAACTTTAATTTTCCAAATACTAACTCATTTACCACCCCTTTTCGAGAATGAGGCCACATTTTCAAGGATTCGAATCACCATAGAGTTCCCACTCATTGTATTTGATGACAATCATTGAATTTTGTAGAAATAAGCCAGCCTAGGGCTGTTGCTTTTTTCATTTGTTGTATCATTTTCAGCTTAGTAGAATTAGTTGTATATATGCAGCTGTATATTAGTAGTTTTACCTACTTTTGTCTGTTAGTGCAGTCTCGACCTTGGGCCTAGTTTTGTAGTGATCCAAGAAGGATCTCAGGTGTCATAGGGTTAGTTGTGTGTATATATATTTATGTCATTTCTCCTGTACAGCCGCAACACAACACTCAGAATATTATCAATACAACATTATTTTATCAAAGTTACTGCCTTTCTTCTTCTTCCTTATACAACCAGCTCATTGAGCTGCCATACATACTAGAGTTATCCTACTCTACAAATTTTTTTCAATGGTTTAGATTAAGGGAAATCTACCCCTAGAGTTCTTGAGAAATATATTGGATCCCAATCCCATTTTAGATGTGTTTATACAACCAGCTCATTGAGCTGCCATACATACTAGAGTTATCCTACTCTACATGGTATTAGAGCCAGGTTGGCTTCAAGCTCATCCATAAAACTCTTTCTTCACCTTTTGTATGAAAATCATCATGGCTGCTGAGAAACAGTCAAGTGTCACTGCATCTGTTGATGTCACAAGCCCATACTACCTTCATCCAAGTGAAGGAAGCCTTGTCAACTCCGAAAAGCTTCAAGGTGTCACCAACTACAGGCCTTGGAAGAGAACTATGGAGCTTGCCCTTGCTGTGAAACGCAAGCTTGGGTTTGTCACTGGAGAAGTGAAGAGGAATAGAGATGATGAGAAATTACAACAAAGCTGGGATATCTGCAACAACATAGTCATTTCATGGCTACACAACAATATGAGTGAATCAATCAAAAGTTCAGTGTTGTACTCCAATACTGCAAGAGATATCTGGGTGCAACTTGAAAAGAGGTTCACCATCAGCAATGGAGCTTTGAAATACAAACTGAACAAGAAGCTTTATGACACCAAACAACAGGGCAGAAGTGTGAGTGACTATTACACTGTCTTGTGTTGCTTGTGGGAGGAGATTGATAATCTCAATGACTACCCACRTATCTCAAGCATAACCCCAGAAATTGCAGCATACATCAAAGCTGTGAAGAAGCAGCAAGAAGAGAAACATCTCTTCCAGTTTCTTAATGGACTGGATGAAGAGTATGCACAACAAATGTCTCAATTACTACTACAAAATCCTATACCATCCGTTGAAGAAGCATGTGCCTCTATTCAGCAGGAAGAAGCTCAAAGGGAAACACTCAAGGAAGTGAAGACTGAACCTGATGCTGCAACTATGAACTCAATCACTACCAGGCCATTTGTGAGTCATCAGAATACAGGAGGCAGGGGGAGAGATGATGAGGCATGTAGAGCTTGTGGTAAGAGAAATCACCCCACACAGAAGTGCTGGACTCTGGTAGGGTATCCCAAGGGACATGCTCTTGCTAAGAACAACCCCAAAAAACGTCAAGAGAGAAGGTGGCAATGAACAAGACTGGCCAAGGAGGCAATACAACAGACAGAGGAACCCAGGGGGTAAAATGGCAGCCTTGGCTTCAATTGATGATGGAGATGAAGGGAGAAATGAAGCTGTTCTAACACCACAACAAGTACAACAATTGCTGAGATTGCTGCCAGGAGGATCAAGCACTAAGAGTGAGGAATCAGATGATATGGCTACACCATTCTCAGGTATGGCAACATTGCAAAATCATATTAAATATAGCAATAAATGGATCATTGACTCTGGTGCCTCTGATCATATGACCTGTGATAAGAATATGCTGAAAAATGTGAGGAGTGTTAATGATAATTCCAAAATTAGACTTCCAAATGGGAAGGTTTCCATGATAACTCATGTTGGTGATATAGAATTGGAAAATTCCTTGATTCTGAGAAATGTTGCTTTGGTGCCTGAATTTAAGCATAATCTCATGTCAGTAAATAAGCTTGTGGAAGATGAACTTGTGAGGCCAAATTCTTGTCTAATATGTGTATTATCCAGGATTGTCAATCAAAGACAATTAAAGCTGTGGGAAAGGCTGTTAATGGCATTTATTACCTAGTGAATGTCAACAAAGTAGATTTAAAGAAGTTGATGGATGGTGATCAAAGGGAGGAAGACAGGATTGTTAATCAAGCTGAAAAGTCCTTTGAAGGAAGAAAAGATTTCATGCTGTGGCACACTAGATTAGGTCACATGCCTTGTAATAAGATGAAACTCTTAGGATGTAATTTTCAGAATTTTCATGAGAAGGATAATGTGTGTTTTGTGTGCCCTATGGCCAAATTCTCTAAATTGCCTTTCAATGTTAGTGATTCAGTTGCAGATAAGCCATTCAGTCTGATTCATTTTTGACATATGGGGACCTTATAGGGTCAAGACCACTCAAGGTCACTCTTATTTTCTCACTATTATGGATGACCACACCAGGGCAACCTGGATATACATGCTGAAGCATAAAAGTGATGCAGTGATTGCATTGAAAAACTTTACAAAACTGATTGAGACTCAATTCAATGGCCAACTCAAAAGAGTTAGGTCTGATAATGCTAGGGAATCCATTTAAGGAGATTGCATGAGTTTTCTGCTTGATAAGGGTGTAGTTCATGAAACTAGCTGCCCTGATATACCGCAGCAGAATGGTAGAGCTGAGAGGAAGCACAAACATCTGCTGGAGGTGGCTAGGGCATTGAAACTACAATCAGGGTTGCCTGTGAAGTACTGGGATCATTTTATCCTCACTGCAGTGCATCTAATCAATAGAATGCCCATTGATGTTCTACAAGGTAAGTCACCATATGAAATGCTCTTTGCTGAGAAACCAAACTACAAAGCTTTGAGATCATTTGGATGCCTGGCAATAGCCAGTAATCCCTCCAGGAAAGCAGACAAATTCATGCCTAGAGGCATTCCATGTATCTTTGTTGGATACCCTAGTGGTCAAAAGGAGTATAGATTATTGAATATGACTTCTAAGGAAGTCTTTGTCTCCAGGGATGTCATGTTTTATGAAAAATACTCCCATATACTGAATCAGGACAGAAATATCTCCATTCTCTCCCTGTTGATTACAGGCACACTGCATTTACAGACACTGCATGTGGTACAGATCAATCACAAATATATGAAATGGCACCTATTACTCCTATTTTGTATGAAAATGCAGGAACTGAAACAAATCACAATGCTTCACAGGAAAGTGGTGATACTTTAACTAATGAATCTGATCACACTCCAGCAATCACAGAAGACATTTCAACTGAGCAGCCTAATGCACATCTTGATTCAGAATTTGCTGCACCCACTGTTCCTAGAAGATCAGACAGAATGAGGCAGAAACCTGCATGGATGCAGGATTTCCATGTTGTTAAGTCTTCTGGAAAAGCTGCTCAATATGCTAAGGCAGCTAATGTAGCTTCTGTGGAAGTCACACCACAATATGAAACACTTGTGGACAATGCAGTCAGCACCCAGGATCCAACTAAATTCAAAATAGCAGTTCAAGAAGCCAAATGGGTTCAAGCCATGAATCAGGAGTTAGCAGCTTTGGAATCAAATGACACTTGGGAGCTATCTGACTTACCCAAGGGAAGGAAAGCTATTGGAACAAAATGGTTATACAAAACCAAATTCAAAGCTGATGGAAGTGTTGAAAGAGAGAAAGCTAGGCTAGTTGTGTTGGGTTGCAGACAAAGAGAAGGAATAGACTTTGATCAGACATTTGCACCTGTTGCCAATTGCCAAAATGACAACTATGAGGGCTCTACTTGCACTAGCTGCTATGGAGGGATGACACTTGTACCAGATGGATGTGAAGAATGCGTTTCTTCATGGAGACTTACTGGAAGAAGTCTACTTGAAAATACCAGCATGCTACCCTAGTCCAGGCAAATATATGACACAAGGTCAGGGGGAACATGCATTTGCCTTAGATAATCCTCACAAGGTACTGAAACTAAAGAAATCCCTCTATGGACTCAAACAGGCTCCCAGGAATTGGTTCAGTAAGCTCTCAGGTGCACTCATCACTCATGGCTTCACACAATCTAAGGCTGATTACTCAGTGTTCATCAAAAGACACAAATCAAACTTTGTGATCACTTTAGTCTATGTTGATGACCTAGTCATTGCTGGAAATGATGAATCTATGATTCAGCAAACCAAGGACTATCTGCATACTCAATTTCATATGAAGGACTTGGGGTCCTTAAGTTACTTCTTGGGCCTTGAAGTCAACAGAAATGCTGATGGCATTTTTCTCTCTCAGAAGAAATACACTCAGGACTTGCCTGCAGAACACAAGATGCAGAATGTGAAACCACTTAGTTTGCCCTTTGATTCTAAAACCAAACTTACTCATGGTGAAGGCTCATTGTTGCCTGATCCTGCCATCTATCAACATCTCATTGGTAAGCTAATTTACCTTACCAATACAAGACCTGATCTATCCTTTTCACTGCATACTTTAAGCCAGTTCATGCATTCTCCTACCTCTGCTCATATGCAAGCTGCTAAGAGGGTCCTAAGGTACCTAGCTGGATGCCCTGGTCAAGGTATTTTTCTTGCATCCAAAGGGTCTGCTCAACTCACAGCATACTCAGATAGTGACTGGGCTAGCTGCCCAATCTCAAGAAAATCTACTACCGGATTTTGTATCCTGCTTGGAGACTCTTTGATCTCATGGAAGACCAAAAAACAACCTGTTATAGCTAGGTCTACTATTGAGGAAGAGTACAGAGCTATGGCTCTTACCACCTGTGAAGTCACTTGGTTGTCTCAACTTCTCAAAGACTTGGGTCTCAAGTCTCTTGAATCTGTCATTCTTAAATGTGACAACCAAGCTGCGCTTTCCATTGCCATGAACCCAGTCCACCATGAGAGGACTAAGCATGTGGAGGTAGACTATCATTTTGTGAGGGACAAGGTCAACACTGGATTCATCAAACCTGTATATGTTCCTACAAAACTACAACTAGCTGATATCCTAACCAAAGGCCTCAGTGTTGCTCAACACCAGTTTCTTCTGGACAAACTGGGAGTTCATCCTTCTCACTCCCAATTTGAGGGGGAGTGTAGAAATAAGCCAGCCTAGGGCTGTTGCTTTTTTCATTTGTTGTATCYTTTTCAMCTTAGTAGAATTAGTTGTATATATGCAGCTGTATATTAGTAGTTTTACCTACTTTTGTCTGTTAGTGTAGTCTCGGCCTTGGGCCTAGTTTTGTAGTGATCCAAGAAGGATCTCAAGTGTCATAGGGTTAGTTGTGTGTATCTATATTTATGTCATTTCTCCTATACAGCCGCAACACAACACTCAMAATATTATTAATACAACATTATTTTATCAAAGTTACTGCCTTTCTTCTTCTTCCTTATACAACCAGCTCATTGAGCTGCCATACATACTAGAGTTATCCTACTCTATCAAATTTTTTTTCAAGTGGTTTAGATTAAGGGAAATCTACCCTAGAGTTCTTGAGAAATATATTGGATCCCAATCCATTTTCAAGACAGAAATTTTATCATTATATTTTTCTTTTTTTTTAATGCAAAGAGAGGAGAAAACAACCTACAAAACAACCTAAATCAAGTTCTAATAAACGGGGCAAAGCCTCGCTAAAATGCAATGTATTGCTTAATAAGGTGGATGATACACTAAATCACTACTTCCACCTTTATAGCAAGCCAATCCCACACGAGTTGCTTCCCGATAGCTATATATATATATATATATATATATATATATATAATAATATATTATATATATATATATTAAAAAAGACTTAGGTTCATATGAGAACCATCTTATTATGAGAATCTCATCTAACCATCCATATAATCCAAAATAATCATGACCATTCATTTTATAATCCCTTATCCTTTCTCATTCCTCTCATCTCACCTTTTCAGTCCCTCTCATCCTTCACACTTTCTCTCTCCTCTCTACCTCACAAACCAAATGGCTGCACTCGCAGCACGCTACCACACCGTCGACCCACCACCGTACCTGAACCCCTCGCACGGCAACACGCACCAGACAAAGCGAACCTAGACGAAGACTCATGCACAAAACGCAATCGACCACACCGCACCACACGAGTTGACCCCTTCGTTGTCATTCACGTTTACCAGGATTTAAAACCCGATTTTTCAATTCGAAACTTATTTTTTGTGGTTTCGTTCGATTGAAGGTTGTGATGTGGTTAGGGTTTATGCGGTGGTGGTTTGGTGCGTGGTGGGATCAATTTGTGTGGAATGGGGTTTGGTGAACTAGATTGGTTCGTTTTGTGTGGCGGTGAGGGAGGGAGTGTCTTGGTGGTGCGTTGCGTGCGGTGGTGGCTCGGTGCATGGTCGATGGTGGTAGGTGGTGGCTCGGTGTTTGGATCAGTGAGGGAAGGTGTGGGTCATGTGGTGATTCGTGTGATTCGTGTGGGGCTTGCGATTGAGGGTGGTTATGGTCGTGGGGCTGGTGTGGCGAGTGGTGGTGGTAAGTGGGGCTGGTGTGCGAACGGCGGTAGTGGCTTGGTGCAGTAGCGGGGCTCGGTGGTAAGGGCTGGCTGGGCTTGGTGGAAGGGGGTGTGGGTTGGGCTCAGTGGGGGGGAGTGGGTTGTTGCTGGCTCAGTGAGGGGGAGTGTGTTTGGCTAGGCTAAAGGAGAGAGAAAGTTGTAAAGTGTAGAAATCAAGCACAAATTTGCAGAAACACGAAGATTAATCTATAGAAATAATGATAGTTGTAGAATATTAAAGTGTACGCGTCGTACATGATTAAAATGTAGAACGAGTAAGACTAAAATTGTAGAACGTAAAGATTAAATTGTAGAAAATAAAGAGTGAAATTGTAGACAATGAGTTGTCATAGTTTTCACCTAAGAGGAGTTCCATGGGATCTCACCTATATATATATATATATATAATATATTATATATATATATATTTTATAATATTATATATATATATTATATAATAATATATATATATATATATGATTGAGGATGCATGCTCATCCACTTAGGTTTATCAATCAATCTTCTGGAAGCTTTAAACAAATGAAGATTAACCTGATAGCCTCTTAGTGTAAGGTCGTAATTAATTGTTGATGAATAGATTTCCACGAAAAAAATAAACTACCTATTACATACATGAAGTAACAAAAAAATAGGTGGAGTAATCAAAATCTTGAATTGAATTGGAAGTTGGAACCATTAAGGTTACATTTAAAAAAAAAAACAACTAGCTAGCAAACAAACATGCATGTTGTTGTACGGTCCTCTACGCAGCTTAATCAATCAAATTGAATAAAAAATTACACAAGGATATTCAAGTATTATAATTGTTGCCAAAACTATGACATACAATTTGGAATTGATTTCATAAATCAATAAACAATATACTTAAGCTTTAAAAGTTTCTTGGGAAATGGTGAGGGTGAAATTGGAACAGAGAGTTAGGTTTTTTTCGGTTTGCCACTATTTTATTTTATTTTATTCATTATTTTGTGAGGGAAGTTTGCCACTAGTTTTGGTATAACCTATAATGTGAGTTGAATTTTTTGACATCACTATTGCAAATTAGATTCAATATTAGTTCCCGGGCTATCCACGTTAATTAAAAAAAATTAAAGACTGTTTTATTAAATATTTATAATGATGATAGATAAAATAAGTTGATGACGGCATGTAAAAGAATTTAACTAAGTTTTTCTCTATAATTTTTCATATTTATTCAGCTTTAGAGTGAGWCACGATCGARATGGTGATAACATGATACGATCCCTTTTTCTCGAGATTGGAAAATCATTGCATAATCGTTTTTTTTATAACTGCCCGAATCTTTGATCCCCAATACAAAATGAAAGTAAATTGCATTAGTTTAGAAAATGTACACGTCAATTTTTAATTGAATTACTACAATGTCATGTAAAAAATAAATTTCACATTTTCATCAACCAAAACTAATTCAACGGAGTCTATAATTTTGGTTTGTTGTAATTAGGGACTTGCCAAACTCTAAAGATTTTTACTTTTATTTTCCAGTCCTCATTAAGAGGAGAAAGATCATCAATCATAGAAAATTGAGTCATAACTTAATTGTGGTGGTTGTAAATGTAATTGTTTTATTTGATATATATATATATATATATATATATATTAATATATATATATATATATAATATATATATATATATATTATATAATATAATATATATATATTATATATTATATATATATATTATTTAATTATATATATATATATATATAGGGTTGGGATCCAATGAGAAGAACCCTTAAAATGAGAGGGTGAGAAGCATTTTGGCCTTTGATTTTAAGATGGACGGCTAGGATGTGCATAAGTTTATAGTGAATGTGCAGCTAGAATTTTCCATGAATTGCATTTTTGTATGAATATGCATTTATGTATAAAATATGCCATTCATGTATAAAATTATGCACATTTACTTTTGGGTGAATAAATTTGACCTTCCATTCAAAATCCAA
The DNA here is from genome assembly GCA_008642245.1 of Bassia scoparia. NCBI lineage: Eukaryota > Viridiplantae > Streptophyta > Magnoliopsida > Caryophyllales > Amaranthaceae > Bassia > Bassia scoparia. Next base: position 76,631 of record SNQN01000038.1, on the reverse strand, counting down.
CCATCAAAGATGCTTCTAACGGATCTCATTTTAAGAGTTCTTCTCATTTGATC
>SNQN01000038.1:27854-72008 GCA_008642245.1 Bassia scoparia | reverse complement strand
CTCATTTTAAGAGTTCTTCTCATTTGATCCTAAATCTATATATATATATATACACACACACACACACACACACACACACACACACAGTGGTTATGGTAATATTTTATAGAATATATTAGCCATATATCACCTAACGTAATATATGTTAATGTTCTAGAAATAAAGATCATCAATGTATTCATATCACTTAATGAGGATATGAATACAATATCTTAGTTGTGCGAATGTGAATGTATTCATATAGAAATAAAGATCATGATATGTATTCATATAAAATATCTTAGAATAAGGCAAAATTGGTCAATAATTACTCATTTTTTTGTCACTTTTGAAAACAACTACCCACTTTTTATGTTTGGTTTGCAAATCACTACCCACTTTCAGAATTTCAAACTTGTGGAAGGTATAACTACTTGAAAACAACTCCGAATCATGTGATTCTTGAGCCTATTTCATGTCTTTTTCCTAGATCTACAACTTTTATGAAGGAATCATGTCCAAAAAATTGATGAATAGCTGAGAAAAGGCTAAAAACTAAGTGTGACGAAGTTTGGATGGTTGAGTTGTTTTGGTGGGTGTTGGGTGATTTTGGTGGTGGGAAACAACAAATTTGGGTGGTTTTCCAATTGGGATGCCGCGTTGGGGGGGAGGGGGTTTGTGGTGGTTAATAATACGGTGTTAAGTGGCCAAAATCCAAAWGTGGGTAGTCATTCGCAAAAACAATTGAAAATATGGGTAGTTGTTTTAAATAAAAAAACAATCTAGGTAGTTGTTTTCAAAAGTGGAGAAAAAGTGGYTAATTGTTGACAATTTTTCCTAGAATAAAATATCTTAGCCATATAATGTGTATGTAGGGAATAAAATATGTTAATGTGTATGTTTCATAGAATATCTTACACTAATTGATCGTATATAAGTATTGAGTTTATTAATCATCATAACATCGAATAAAAGTATGATATAGAATATCCCGATGAGCAAAATATGTCAGCAATATAATTTGCAAGTATATTGTCGTGCGATTAATTTACAATACTAGTTTTTTGGTGCACGCTATGCGTGCTTAAGACTTGAAAAATAAATAAATAAATTTGTTAATTATGTAATATTAAATTTGACACTCTTTGAATTGTAATTGTAATGAAAATTATGTAAGTTTTCAAGCATAGTCTTTTTTTTACCCGATTGCTTTAACTTTTAAGTCATAGGTTATTTTTTTTATTAAGTATTAGGTTATTTTGTAAATTTAAAACTTTCTTTTTAATCGAAAACTTTATATAGCAAGTGAATTAATTGAGGGAGTTTTAAATATATTATTTTATATTTACCAAAGGGCAGATAAGTCATTGCATAAGGGGACACCATTGCTCCCCCTTGACTTATATAATAGAAATTAAAAATGTTTTAGGAAGTCCACAAAAAATGTTCTAGAATGAGAATAGAATTGTATTTCTATTATAGATTTTGCAAATTATATATAAATTTAAAAATATTATCATCTCTAATGTCTATAAATAATTGTTTTGATTAATTAATGACATATACTCATAAATCACAATGATTTTCATTTTGCATCTTTATTTTCTTTGGTTACTAATTGTAAGAAAAAAAATGAAAGAATATTTGGATTTGCATCGTGATTTTTATTAATGAAAATATGGTTTCTATTAGCGATTTTGTAAATATATGTCAGATTTAAATGGATCACATATTAATGTAAATTTTTTCCTAAATAAATTATCTTTATTTTTCTTACCAATAATTAATTGAATTTATTAGGAAATATATATAATTGCTTTCTTGTATTAATATTTATTTAAATTTATATACTTCATACTAATTAAGGTAGTATATACTGTATTCATAGGACCATCATAGCTCCCTTGGCTTATATAATAGAGATTTTTAAACAAATATCATCTAGTTAGCCATCAAAAAAGTCTAAATATAGTAATCAACGACATCTTATTCAAACACTTGCCTTTATTTATGCACGTGATTTCATCTTATTTATATCAATGGAGGATGGGTCACAATTTTGATTTCTAATTAGTTTTAGTTGTAATGGAATGTTTTTTTTTTTATTTAATTGATTTAGTAATACAATTTTTCATATATGATCAGTTGAATTATACAATAGGATATTATTATGTCTTGTATAAAAAGCAATTTGTTCTCATGAATATGTAAGTTAATGATTTGTGCAATATTCCCTTGATTCTTGCATGGTATTGATTGTTTTTATTTTGGTAATTGTATGTTTGAATTTCCGTTGTGTTGCTTCTCTTTGTTTGATGGCATGTGTATGTAATTTGCAAAAGGGAAGGGGTAGAAGGTAATTTCAAGGGACACCATCACGACTCCCCTTCCCTTATATAATACTAGCATATGCACGCGATGCGTGCGTTCAATTTAAAAATTATATTAAACAAATATCAATAGAAAAAATTCATGTATGGGATACAGTTTCAAATTAACAATGGGGTGAGTTATTATTGATTTTCAAATTTTTGATGTAATTTTTTCTTTTAATTGAATCTCTCGACAAAGAGATTAAATGATTAATTACATTGACATACAAATAGTAATATTCAAATACAGAAATAATTATATTCAATTCAATATATTTCAAAATACTGTGTAATTTGCAATGATTAACTGATTCATGTGAAATTTTAGTCTATGTAATAATGTATTTATATTGAATTTTTCATACTAATTAATTAAATTTTTCAAATAATTTGAATGTTTAAGTTATTCAATGGAATAAATTAGTCAATGTAATTAATGTATTTTAATTTTAATTTTTTACACTAAGTAATTAACTTTCTTTTTTATTCATGGAAATTAGTTAAATACCTTTTTAATTGTTGTAGTATGGAATGTACAAAATAAAGAGAATTATATTTTTTTAATTAAGGGCAATTAAGTCTTTTACATCATTAAGGTTATTTACGTCTTTTAATAGGGGACCCATTGCTCCCCTTAGGCTTTTATATAAATAGAGATAATTTGATCCCATGATTTTGTCCATATATTGCTCATCGTGACATATAAGTATAGAATATAATTTATATAAGGATAATTATAATTTAAAAAGTCCTAACATATTTAGAATATTTTGAAAAATCATACAAATGATATATCAAGAGGGACATTTTCAAAATATTTTAGGGAAAATATAGTTAGTTAAATTTTTTAAAATAGTATAAATTTATATTTTCAGGATATTTTATAGTACAAAAGATATTTAATTTCGAAAATATGGCATAGGGAAAATGGGTGGACAAATAGTGAACAATAATGCGACACGTGTCAGGCATAGAGTGAGAGCCAACTGCGCTTTAGTAGAGTTATTGATTGATGYGAAATTTCATTTGGTACCACTCAGGTATTGCCAATTCCAAATGGTACCATTATATCTTTCATAATCCAAGTTGTACCATTAATTATTTAACCTAATTGCTACAGTAACACACTTTGTTAATCACTGTTAGGCTGCTGTTAGTGTTGTTTTATTGAGGGTTATGTAGGGTTAAAATTGTTTAATTCCTTACAATTAATAACCTATTTATTTCCTTACTTACCAAATTCAAAACTTTTCACTCGACATTTAACTCTGACCCTTTGTCTTCTCTTTTTCCACCTCTGCTTTTGAGTTACGATCTACAATTTGCTCCATTGTTGCTGTCTTTGTTTCTTGTCGCTGCCAATTGTGAGGTTAGTAGTTGTTGTTTCCTTTTTCCCTTTTCTTTTGTAAATTATTTCTATTTGCTTGAGTATAATTTCATGATTGTTTGATCTTGAATGTTTCTGAATTTCGATTGTTTTTTTTTTCTGAATTTTCCAGCTGCTATTTCTGAATTTCGATTGTTAATTTTTCTGAATTTTTCAGTTATTGTTATGATTATACTTATTCTGATTTGGCCCTTTTTTGATTATCTTTTGTAAATTATGTGTGTTTGCTCGTATAAAATCAGTTGTATTGTTTGATTGTTCTTAATTTTTTTTGAATTTCCCATGTTTTTTTTTTTGTGATGGTGTGAAATAACTGTATTATTATGTTGGGATGTTTGAGTTGTTGTTTGTGTTGTCATTTTTTTGTCTCGATTTATAGTGTCTAATTACTGTATTGTTATTTGTTGGGTTGAATTTTTGTGCAAATTGTAATTGTTGTTGGTTACATGTAGAATGGGTTTTTAGGAAAGGGTTTTACGATTTCAGTCTTTGGGGTCATTTGTAGACATCAATGTTGATGTCGATATGTGTAGCTTGATAGATGTGTTAAGTGTGTATGAGGACAGAGCTAAGTTGTTGGGTTATGAGGTTCCTCTGTATCCTAAGTTTTTCTATGTGCTTAAAATGAACCAAGTTGAGTTGAATGAGGACAAGGACTTGATGGCTATGTTTAAGAATTTGCCTGATCATGAAATGATTTACATTTTGGTGATGGCTAAGAAGAAACCTAGTGCACTTAATGAGTTGGTGATGAGGCTTAGGGAGAACCATGGTAGTAATGATGATGGTCATGAAACACAACCACAGGGGATTGAGGGTAACGCAAGCATTAAGGATCAGTTGTTGGCAAATATGGAGACAAATGTGAATGTTAAGGGTAAAAAGTTGCCTGTGAGGAGGAGTGCGTGTTGCCTCAACATCAAAGGGGAAAGGTAAGGAGATCCATGAGGTAGATAGGGTTGAAGAACACATGAAGAATTATGCATTTGATGGACTTAGTGATGCCAATGGTAAGGGTTATGATCCTGTAACTCAACAGACATGGTTGGACTTACAAGATGAGTTTCCACCTGATGATCCTAAGGACTTCAAGAAGTGGTTGAAGGAGGCAAAGAAAAAGGAGAGAGACCTAGCTAAGGGACTTAAGAAGGGTTCCACATCAAAGGAGAAACCACCTAATAATCCTAATCTTAAGGCTGTTGCTAAATTGAAGGCAAATATTCCCAAGGCTAAAATGCAACAGCCTGCTYTCACTCAAACTAATGAAACACCAAATGCACCACAGAGCCTTGAAGTAGCTGCACATACACCAAGGAGGAGTCAAATATTGAATGCTACCATAGGTGCTTCACCAAATCATGAACAACAAACAAATGAACCAGAAATCATAATTGGGACTCAATCCAATTTTGCACCACATAGCCATCAAGGATCTGCTCAGACACCAAGGAGGAGTCAAAGGTTATCTGCTTCCATAAGTGCTTCACCAAATCAAGAGAAACAAATTGAATCAAATTCTGAGATTTTCCAGAAAAAAATACCTAGGACAACAASAACAAAGAAGGGTCTTTTTGTCAGTGCTAAGAACAAAGATGCCACTGAAGTTGAAGTCCCTTCCAATGTTCCTCAAATGCAGACAAGATCTACTATGTCTGTGAATCATTATCCAATTGAATGAACACATAGAGGAAGTGATGATGATCCAGATGACACTTACACTGCCAACTGAAAGTGATGAATGAACATCAGATTACACAATGAAGAAAATGAAGAAGCACTAGTACAAAAAATGGCTATTTCCATCGCTCTATTTGCGTCGCACCCTGGTGCATGCGACGCAAATATATCAAGTTTTATCTATTGCCGTCGCACGTTAGGCTCAGTTGCGACGCAAATAGCTGGTATATGGTTAAAAATGTGCTAATCTATTTGCGTCGCACTTTTGCTCAAGTGCGACGCAATAGGTGAATTAATATGCGTCGAAATGTGTTGAGTTCGACGCAAATAGATGTGTGGCTAATGTATTTGCGTCACATTCATTGTAGGTCGATGCAAATAGCTTATTTTGACATAATAAAAGAAAATCAAGTCACGCAAATATATCTCAGTCCCCTACGCAACAATTAGACATACACTCTCACACAAAAATCAATTCTATCAATTGGAACATCACTCCATAGCACAATTCGACCTAAAATCTCATCCACGCATGAACATTCAAAGCCCTAATTTTCAGCCCAATTTAGGTGACGGATTGAAGCCATTCACGCCTAATTGTTGAAGATTGCAGCTTTCAAGCCCTAATTTGCAACGCCAATTCAGGTCCCCGATTGAAGCCTATTTTGTTGTCTTGTTGTTCCTCGTCGCGGTCCTTGGTTGCGGTCGGTGGCTGGTTGCTTTGGGTTGTTGTGTCGTTGCTTGGTTGGTGTTGGCTGCTGTCGTGTTCGTTGTTCTTGTCGTGGTTGTTCCTGTGTTGTCTTGTTTCCTCGCTGTCGTTGGTTGTTGTTAATTGGACGAATTATTGAAGGTATGTAATTTTATATATGTTTTTTTTGTATCAGTAATTTTATTATTGTTGTTGTTTCTATTGTTGTTGTCGTTATGTTCTTGTTCCTGTTTTTGGATAGACTAATGTCTGATGTGGTCCTATGTCTTTCTTCGCTTAAATAATTATTTAATTAGCAAGAAGATGCCAGAATATTGGTATTTTTTAACTAGCAAGAAGACAAACAATAATTTATTAACTAGCAAGTGGTATTTTAAATAATTTATTCTACAATAATGCTTTGAATAATTATTCTAAAGCCTAATTTTTTTCGTTTAATTTCTAATTTAATCATAATGGAGTAAGGGCAGATTGTTAGACCATCATGATATTAGCTAAGGATTAGCTACAGATTCGTTTTCGTTTGTGGACTAGCTTAGATCGATGGACACAATACAGTAATGGTATTATACATCTATATATGAAAAATATCACCATAATAAACCGATCGAAAATATCACCATATAATCAGAAAAATAAGAGCAATAAATTAGAGAACTCACGTATTAGCTTGGGTTGACTAGAAAAACGAACTGTTGTGAAAGTGATAGAAACACAGCTACGAGTTGAAGCGAAGTTTATGAATATAACCCTAAGTTGTCACATAAATCGACATGATAATATAAAATTCAAAAAGTTACTCACAACACAATTTGATTTCTGATATCGTTGGAACAGTAAAACATGGATTATAAATTAAAAAAAATCAAACTGATGTACACCATTTTACTCGGTAATTTTTTAATATATAATTATGGATTGCCACGTTCAGTTAAAACACTAATGGTTTCAGGTTATTTTCTGCTCATCATTTTCATCATAACATTCTTGGTCTGTTCATATTTTCTGCTCGAGACGAAACAACAAGCAAGTATTTAGCAAAAAGGACCATGTAGTAGTCATACAGCTCGTACGTAGTATACTGTATACTGTAGTAGTGTGTATAATATGACAGAGTCCTTATGAGACTCCTCCTACACTAGCTGCTTGTACTTATTATCATCATGTACTCCTCCTGCTGCTCTGTTGTTCTGCCCGCTGTTGCCTCTGTTTCCCCTCTCTTTCTGCCTCTTTCTGCTGCCGATAGGATCCAGCGCTTCGGTGGCTACTACTGTTGCTGTGGACAGCCTTCTACTGCTACACTCTTTTTTTGTTAATCCATATTAACCACTAATTGAAGGCTTTAATTACTAAGTAAACTAAGGGTTAGAAACTTTAATCAATTGTTAGTTTGTGTTAAATTGTTGTTTGTGTTAGAAAAAAAAATAAAAACAATCACACTAAAACCCCGCCCACCAAAACTCTCTCTTACTTACTGTTCTGTATCCTCTAGCATTTGTTTATTGACTGATAAAATTTTCTGTATCCTCTAGCATTTTACTTGATGCAATGTGCTTGTTGTGTGAAATGCACGTGTGCGCATTTCCGTGTGTGTATTTTGACTATGTTTGGCCTGTTACATCAATTGATTGAGATAATTTGTTAGCTAATCAAACTAATTCAACTGTTTGAAGTTGATATGTGCTGGTTAATTTTTTTTGTGGGCTACTCAGCTAACATAGGCACCTATGCAATGTAATGCAAGCCTCAGCTTCCTTCTTCACTTCCAATATTTATTCTTATCTAACACCAAATGTTAAAGGTCAAGTCCCCAATTGGTTCCAAACTGTTGGCAAAGGAGTCCTTGAAAATCTTAGATCTTTCAAACACTCATTGATTGGGCCTGTCCACACATTGTATTTGCTAGAATGAGACGAGGACAACAAATTATTGTCATTCTTGTATCTAACTGATATGTTTTTGATTGAAATATAAAGAAAAGATTAGTGATGTGTCTTATTTATTCACTTTACAGTACTAAATACTGTGGGTGAATTGACTGAAAAAGTTTCATAGGAAGATTAGTAAACTACTTAAGGCCCTCACAACAAAGCTAAAGGTAATTTCTTAACTTGAGAGTAGTGAGATCTAATTGGATATTTGTAGAAGAAATATCTTCAAATTGGGTTCTTTTAAAATTAGAAGACATGCCCTAAATTTTGTTTTCTTTCTTTTTTCTCTTGTCTTTTTTCCCTCTATGTTGGACAGCCTTGTGCTATATCAAGAATTTTTAATTCTAGTTTCAAGTGCCAATAATTACTCCATACTTCGCATAAGTATTAAATTAAACGAAACACAAAACTTTAGATGAACACAAAATACTGCAAATAAATGTATTAATTGTTTATATTACAATATATTAGTTCCAATTGATGTGATGATTACATGAACAAATGTAGTATTGTAATATAGATTGTTTCGTTTATTCCTCAGCGATAGAATATGGATCGAAGTTGGATGTACAATAGTAACCGACTATCCTAAGGTTTGTACAAGGGGTGCACGAATTTGTTCAGGTTGCCCTTGAACACCAATCTCGAATGGGTCAACTTAATTCTTTGTCCTTGTATAGATTGTAATAATGCTAGAGGTTTTCGATGATATTGATGAAATCAAGGACCACCTAATTCGTCGTGGGTTTAAGAGTAACTATACAACATGGACATGCATGGTGAGGCTTTGGATCATGGGCCGACACTAATGAGTATTGGTCAATGTGAATCCTCCTCCAAACATAGAGGTGAGGTAGAGCGGAGATGATGATGACAATGAAATATGAAAAGGATAGGGTGGAAGAGATTGATGGAGAATATTGAAGTGATCTCAATGACCAACCCTTTGGATATGAAAGTATTGTGAATGCTTCCACGCTGCCTTTGTATCATGGTGTGTGAGACTTTCACTAAACTTTCTGGAGTAGTTAAAGTTCAACTTGAAGGCCAAGCATAGTTGGACGCGACAAGAGCTTCACAGATTTGTTGAAGCTCTTGGCAAAGATGCTACCGACAAAGAATGAATGCCGAGTTCTAACTACGAGGCCAAAAAATTGTTGTGCCCTTTTGACATGGGGAATATGAAGATACATGCATGTCCGAATAATGCATATATACCGAATGAGTATACAAAATTTGCATGAATGTCCACAATGTGGATTGTCCCGTATAAGACGAAGGAGACAAGTCAGGGTAAGAAAGAACAATTCTGCTGCAAAGGTTCTTTGGTACTTCAATAATTCCAAGATTAAGCGTTTACTCGAATGAAAAGATTGCAGAGTTATACAATGGCATGACAAGGAATAAAAAAAGATGGGAAGCTTAGACATCCGGCTTGATTTACACAATGGAGTACATTGATTCGAAAGTACAAATTCTTCAAGATGAAGTGAGGAATCTCCGACTTGGTCTTTGCCACTGATGGGATTAACCCATTTGGAACACTTAGCACCCACATAGTACTTGGCCTGTCTTTAACACTCTATAATTTGCCTCCGTGGTTATGCATGAGCGAAGGTTCATTATGATGCCACTTCTAATCTCTGGCCCTCAACAACCCGGAAATGTTATCGATTGTATCTTGAACCACTCATAGAAGATTTGATATTATGTGGAAGGATGGTTCTTAGCGTTTGATGCTTACACTGAAACAATTTCACTTTACGTGCCATGATTTTTTGTACCTATATGACTTCCAGCTTATGGGAATTTGTCGGGGTACAAGGTCAAAGGAAAAAAGGCATGCCCAATATGTGAGGATGACATGGTTGGATTATGTTAGACCATAGTGGAAGTGTATACATTGTGAATCGTAAATGGCTTCCTATTGAGCACCCATTTCGCAAAATAAAAGGCATTCAATGGTCAAGTTGAAGGGTGTTGCTTGTCTTCCTTACGAGGAAGAGGTTTATGAGAAAGTGAAAGACATTGAAACATTTTCGGAAAGCCTTTCAAAGGGAATAAAAGAGCTTGTATAAGAAAAGGTCAAAATTATGGGATCTCCCATATTGGGAAGATTTAGATGTAAGACATTGCCTTGATCCGATGCACATCGAGAAAAATGTGCACGATGCTATTGTTGGGACATTTGTAAATTTGCCCTGAAAAAAAAAGATGGTTTAAATGCCAGAAGAGACATGGCTGCTATGGGTCGGGTAGAGTTAGCACCTAAGAGCGTGGAAAACGCTACTACTTCCACCAACTTGCTACAATATCTTAAAGAAAGAAAGCAAAGCTTTGCATGACTTGAAAGTTCCATCTGGATACTCATTCAATTTCGAAGGATTGTATCAATGAAAGACTTGAAGTTGGTTGGTTTGAAATCTCACGATGTCATATCATCTTGGAACATTTGTTACCCATTGCAATTTGAGGAATATTGCCTCCAGAAGTAAGATATCTATCACAAGGCTTTGTTTCTTTTTCAAGACCATTTCAAATAAGGTCATTGATCCACAAATTTTAGATGACTTGCAGCTGATATCATCGAGACAATGTGTCGATTTGAAATGTACTTTCCACATCATTTTTTTGACATCATGCCTCATTGGTGATACATCTTGTACATGAAAATAAACTTTGTGGCCCAGTTTGTATGAGATCTATGTGCCTTTTGAACGTCATATGGGCAATTTGAAAGGGAAAACCTTGAATCCCGCTAGGCCTGAAGCTAGCATTGTGCAACAAACAGTTGCTGAGGATGTCGCTAGAGTATGTAACCGACTACTTAGAAGGAGTAGAATCCGTAGATTGCCAGAATCTCGTCATGAAGGAAGGCTTGAGGGACTTGGGACTCTTTATAAAAACACCAAAAATCTTGAGGCTGATTTGAGAAGAAGGTTAGAGCTCTTTTGTGTTGCAAAATCTCAATGAAGCACATCCTTATTAGATGACCATATGAATTTCTAAGAATTCAAAAATCCACAAAAGCAAACGTTAATTTAATGAAGGAGCATAATCTTACCTTCGTGCAATGGTTCAAAGATCGAGTGATGGATGAGTTGTCAACTACCTAATGATGTTTCCTGAAAATTTAAAGATGGTTGGCATATGGTCCAAAGACACAAGTTATCACATATGATGGTTATGACATCAAGGATATTCTTTTTACACAAAGCAACAAGATGACAAATCAACAATGAAAAAATAGCGGTGTTCTTTGTTTGCTTTTTTCATCTAATGAAAATGATGTTGAAACTAGGAAGCCTTATTACGGATTCATTGAGGAAATATTAGAGCTTGAATATGTCCCCTTTAAGTTGGTTGTGTTCGTTGTAAGTGGGCTGATAGTCAACGTGGTGTGAAAAAGATGAATAGGGTTTACTTACCCTTGTTAATTTTGGAAAGTTAGGGCATCATGAGGATACTTTTATATTAGCATCGCAAGCAAAGCATTTTTTACATGACAGATCTTGTTGATAATAAATGGTTGGTTCATTGATGTAAGAGAAGAATACTTGGCGTTGAGGATGTGACTGATGAAGAAGACTATGATGAGCAATTTAATTAAGTTCCACCATCTACTTTGACACATCATCCGACTAATGTGTCGAGGGATAGTATCACACAAATTACATACGTGAAGACCATGATGAAGGTTTTTATGTTACTAAGGATAAATAAGAGTTGGTATAACATCTTTTATTTTATTGTAGTTGATGTATAAATGCTTTTTTTTCATTAACATTTCTTTAAATCTAATACACTTTGAAATGACTAATAATTATTTTTACAATGTGATAACAGGTCCGTGAAAATCTGAACGACAGAAACATGGAAGATAATAGTCACACTTCCCATGACAACAATGGTAATGAAATGGACCAACCTCAGAGCAACAAGAATCACAAGAAAGAGGAAAATGAAACTTGGAAAACCTAGGGGTCCTTCAAAGGACTTAATCTGTACCTGGACTTAAAAGGACTTGAATGGGATGAAATATAATCGTCCAATTGGTCCATGGGTAAAAGATTATGCCAAGCTATTGTGGAGAAATTAGTCGTTCAAAAGTCTCCATATTGATCGACAATTGGGGAGAAGTTCCACAAGGAATAAGGATACACTTTGGGAAGATGTCAAGGTAAACCTTATGTACTTGTTTTGTAGTAATTAATATCTAATTGTAAATGCATTTGCTATTATTAAAGTAGAAGAAATTTATAATCCTTTGTTATTGCATTGTTTTTTATAGAGAATTTAATATTGAAGACAACGAGGAAAAAAAAACTGAAGTCCTTGAATCTTGTGATAAAAAATGGAGAGATTTCAAGACAAAGTTGGTGAGTAGATGGATCACGTGTACTAGAAAGAAGCCACAABATGATAGACTTCCCCATGAAATGTATTCTTTTATCACTAAAGATGTTTGGGAAAAATTTGAAAATAAACACAAGGAAGACGCTTTCAAGGTATGTGTTTGTTTATTTAAATGTTATATGCGTATTGTGTATTGAAACTTTATTGTGTATTAATGATATGTTTTGATATATCGTACACTAGGAGAGAAGTAAAAAGCAAGAGAAAGTCAATCATTTAATGAGCATCCTCATTTGTGTGGCCAAATGTCATTAGCTCAAAAGCTACCAATATGGCGACCCAAGGGGTATATTCCCACAAGCACGTCGGTGTTCTCTTGTTCCTCATCTTCGCATGCGGTATCTAGGTTGCCAGAGCGAACATATGTATGGATTCTTGCAAGATCCAAAGAAGATGACAAGGGAAATCTTTTTATTCCTAATGCATCGACAAAGACTATTAGTGATGAAATTGTAAGTTTTTAGCTCTAGTTTTTTATACAAATTTAATTTCATTTTTCAAGTAGATAGATCATTTGTTTTTTTACTTATGRACATGATAAATGGAGAAAAAAGGAGAAAGAAGGAGAATGTATTCCAAGTAGATTAGATGATAGTCTATCTCGTGCACTGAACAAAAAAGACCGCAACGGTCGTGACCTAGCAGTTGGAGGACAAGTGAAAATTCGATCTTATTGGGGACCTTGTGGGGAAAGAAGTAATTCTCAAAAGAGTAAGAGCTTAGGAGGTGAAGATTTGGAAGAATTTGAGGCAAGAGTGAGTGAAAGGGTGAGAGAGCAAACATTGGATGAGGTGAATTCGAGATTAGATGACATGGTAAAAGACAAGTTTGCCATCCTTGCTAAACAATTTGGGCTGCAAATACCGAATGAAGAGCATGAAGTAAGGAGCCCGTTCATCCCAATTCGTAGTAGTTGTCACTCGAGTGGTGAGGAAGATCCTTTTGTGGATTTACAGGTATATTTAGTTTATAATATGTTAAATTCATTTTATCTTAGATAGTTTATAATATGTTTAATTCATTTTATCTAAGATAGTTTATAATATGTTTAATTCATTTTATCTAAGATAGTTTATAATATGTTTAATTCAAATAAGTATTAAATTGTTTTATATTAGCAATATATTCCGTTTCCAAATTGATGTGATGATTACATGAACAAATGTAGTATTGTAATATTAGATTGTTTCGTTTATTTCAGCGATAGAATATGGATCGAAGTTGGATGTACAATAGTAACCGACTATCCTTAAGGTTTGTACAAGGGGTGCACGAATTTGTTCAGGTGCCCTTGAACACCAATCTCGAAATGGGTCAAACTATAATTCCTTTGTCCTTGTATAAGATTGTAATAATGCAGAGGTTTTCGTGATATTGATGAAATCAAGGACCACCATAATTGTCGTGGGTTTAAGAGTAACTATACAACATGGCAATGGCATGGTGAGGCTTTGGATCTATGGGCCGACCACTAATGAGTATGGTTCTAATGTGAATCCTCCTCCAAACATAGAAGGTGAGGTAGAGGGAGATGAATGATGAAATGAATATGAAAAGGATTAGGGTGGAAGAGTGATGGAGATATTGAAGGTGATCTCAATGACCAACCTTTGATATGAAGTATTGTGAATGCTTCCACGCTGCCTTTGTATCATGGTTGTGAGACTTGTCACTAAACATTTTCTGGAGTAGTTAAGTTATTCAATCTTGAAGGCCAAGCATAGTTGGACGACAAGAGCTTCACAACATTTGTTGAAGCTCTTGGCAAAGATGCTACCGAAAGAATGAAATGCCGAGTTCTAACTACGAGGCCAAAAAATTGTTGTGCCCTTTTGACATGGGATATGAAAAGATACATGCATGTCCGAAAATTGCATATTATACGAAATGAGTATAACAATTTTGCATGAATGTCCACAATGTGGATTGTCCCGTTATAAGACGAAGGAGACAAGTTCAGGGTAAGAAAGAACAATTCTGCTGCAAAGGTTCTTTGGTAATCTTCCAATAATTCCAAGATTTAAGCGTTTATTCTCGAATGAAAAGATGCAGAGTTATTACAATGCATGACAAAGAATACAAAAAAGATGGGAAGCTTAAGACATCCGGCTGATTCTACACAATGGAGTAACATTGTCGAAAGTACAAATTCTTCAAGATGAAGTGAGGAATCTCCGACTTGGTCTTTGCACTGATGGATAACCCAATTTGGAACACTTAGCACCCAAATAGTACTTGGCCTGTCCTTTTAACACTCTATAATTTGCCTCCGTGGTTATGCATGAAGCGAAGGTTCATATGATGCCACTTCTAATCTCTGGCCCTCAACAACCCGAAAATGTTATCGATGTGTATCTTGAACCATCATAGAAGATTTGATATATTGTGGAAGGATGGTGTCTTAGCGTTTGATGCGTAACTGAAACAAATTTCACTTTACGTGCCATGATTTTTGTACCATTAATGACTTTCCAGCTTATGGGAATTTGTCGGGGTACAAGGTCAAAGCGAAAAAAGGCATGCCCAATATGTGAGGATGAACATGGTTGGATTATGGCTAGACCATAGTGGGAAGGATGTATACATTGTGAATCGTAAATGGCTTATTGAGCACCCATTTCCGCAAAAATAAAAGGCATTCAATGTCAAGTTGAGAAGGTTGTTGCTTGTCTTCCTTTACGAGGAAAGAGGTTTATGAGAAAGGTGAAAGACATTGAAACCATTTTCGGAAAGCCTTTCAAAGGGAATAAAAAGAGTTGTATAAGAAAGGTCAAAATTATGGGATCTCCCAATTGGGAAGATTAGATGTAAGACATGCCTTGATCCGATCCACATCGAGAAAATGTGCACGATGCTATTGTTGGCACATTGTTAAATTTGCCTGGAAAAAACAAAAGATGGTTTAAAATGCCAGAAGAGACATGGCTGCTATGGGTCGGGTAGAGTTAGCACCTCAAGAGCGTGGAAAAACGCTACTACCTTCCACCAACTTGATACAATCACCTTATCTAAAGAAGAGAAGCAAAGCTTTTGCAATGACTTGAAAGTTCCATCTGGATACTCCATCATTTTCGAAGGATTTGTATCATGAAAGACTTGAAAGCTTGGTTGGTTTGCAAATCTCACGATTGTCATTATCATCTTGGAACACTTTGTTACCCAATTGTCAATTTGAGGAATATTGCCTCCAGAAGTAAGATACAATTCTCACAAGGCTTGTTTCTTTTCAAGACACATTTCAAATAAGGTCATTGATCCACAAATTTTAGATGACTTGCAAGCTGATATCCATCGAGACAATGTGTCGATTTGAAATGTACTTTCCACCATTCATTTTGACATCATGCCTTCATTTGGTGATACATCTTGTAACATGAAACATAAACTTTGTGGACCCAGTTTGTATGAGATCTATGTGGCCTTTTGAACGTCATATGGGCAATTTGAAAGGGAAAACCTTGAATCCCGCTAGCCTGAAGCTAGCATTGTGCAACAAAACAGTTGCTGAGGATGTCGCTGAGTATGTAACCGCTCACTTAGAAGGAGTAGAATCCGTAGGAATTGCCGTAGAATCTCGTCAGAGGAAGGCTTGAGGGACTTGGACTCTTATAAACTAACCACCAAAAAATCTGAGGCGATTTGAAGAAGAAGGTATAGAGCTCTTTGTGTGCAAAATCTCAGTGAAGCACGTCTTATTTTAGATGAGCATATGAATTTGTCTTAAGAATGTTCAAAATCAACAACAAAAGCAAAACGTGTATTATAAGGAAGATAAATCTTACCTTCGTGCAATGGCTTCAAAGATCGAGTGTGATGGATGAGTTGTCAACTACCTCCTAATATGTTCTCGAAACTTTAAGATATTGGGGCATATGGTCCAAAGAACAAGTCACAATATGATGTTATGACATCATGGAATTCTTTTTACAACAAAGCAGAACAAGATGACAAATCAACAATGAAAAATAGCGTTGTTTCTTGTTTGCTTTTTCATCTAATGAAAATGAGTTGAAACTAGAAGCTGTATTACGGATTCATGAGGAAATATTAGAGCTTGAATATGTCCCCTTTAAAGTTGTCTGTTTCGTTGTAAGTGGCTGATAGTCAACGTGGGTGAAAAAAGTGAATTGGTTACTCTACCTTGTTAATTTTGGAAAGTTAGGGCTATCATGAGGATATTTTATATTAGCATCGCAAGCAAAGCAAGTTTTTACCATGACAGATCTTGTTGATAATCAAATGTTGGTTATCATTGATGGTAAGAGAAGAATACTTGGGCGTTGAGGATGTGACGATGAAGAAGACTATGATTAGGCAATTTAATTAGTTCCACCTATCTACTTTTTTCGGACACTCATCGCTAATGTGGTCGAGGAGATATACATTCACGACAAATACATACGTGAAGACCATGATGAAGGTTTTTTATGTTACTTAAAGTAAGATAATGAGCTTTGTTATAAACATCTTTTTATTTATTGTAGTTGCATGTATAAAATGCTTTTTTCTATTACTTATGTTCTTAAATCTAATACATCTTTGAATACGTCTAATCATTTTTTTACTTATGTGATACAGGTCCGTGAAAATCGTTGACGAACGAAAACATGGAAAAGATAAGTAGTCACCACTTCCCAGACAACAATGGTAATGAAATGGACCAACTCAGAGCAACAAGAAACAAGAAAGAGAAAATGAAACTTGGAAAACCTAGGGGTCCTTCAAAAGGACTTAATCTGTACCTGGACTTAAAGAGGGTACTTGAATGTGATGAATTATAATCGTCCAATTGGTCACTGGGTAAAAGATATGCCAAGCATTGTGGAGAAATTAGTCGTCAAAGTCTCCATTATTGACGACAATTGGCGAAAGTTCCTACAACGGAAAGAGAACTCACGTATTAGCTTGGGTTGGACTAGAAAAACGAACTGTTGTGAAAGTGATAGAAACAACAGCTACGAGTTGAAGCGAAGTTTATGAATATAACCCTAAGTTGTCACATAATCGACATGATAATATAAAATTCAAAAAGTTACTCACAACACAATTTTGATTTCTGATATTCGTTGGAACCAGTAAACAATGGATTAAAATTTTAAAAAAATCAAACTGATGTACACCATTTTTACTCGGTAATTTTTTTAATATATAATTATGGAGTGCCACGTTCAGTTAAACACTAATGGTTTCAGGTTCATATTTTCTGCTCATCATTTTCATCATAACATTCTTGGTCTGTTCATATTTTCTGCTCGAGACGAAACAACAAGCAAGTATTTAGCAAAAAAGGGACCATGTAGTAGTCATACAGTCGTACGTAGTAGTACTGTAGTACTGTAGTAGTGTGTATAATATGACAGAGTCCTTATGAGACTCCTCCTACACTAGCTGCTTGTACTTTATTATCATCATGTACTGCCTCCTGCTGCTTCTGTTGTTCTGCCCGCTGTTGCCTCTGTTTCCCCTYCTCTTTCTGCCTCTTTCTGCTGCCACGGATCCAGRCGCTCGGTGGCTACTACTGTTGCTGTGGACAGCCCTTCTACTGCTACCACTCTTTTTTTGTTAATCCATATTATACCACTAAATTGAAGGCTTAATTACTACAGTAAACTAAGGGTTAGAAACTTTAATCAATTGTTAGTTTGTGTTAAATTGTTGTTAGTGTTAGAAATAAAAAATAAAAACAATCACACTAAATACCCCGCCCACCAAAACTCTCTCTTACTTACTGTTCTGTATCCTCTAGCATTTTAGTTTTATTGACTGATAAAATTTTCTGTATCCTCTAGCATTTTACTTGATGCAATGTGCTTTTGTGTGTGAATGCACGTGTGCGCATTTCCGTGTGTGTATTTTGACTATGTTTTGGCCCTGTTACATCAATTGATTGAGATAATTTGTTAGCTAATCAAACTAATTCAACTGTTTGAAGTTGATATGTGCTGGTTAATTTTTTTTGTGGGCTACTCAGCTAACATAGGCACCTATGCAAATGTAATGCAAGCTCCAGCTTCCCTTCTTCACTCCAATATTTATTCTTATCTAACACCAATGTTAAAGGTCAAGTCCCCAATTGGTTCCAACTGTTGGCAAAGGAGTCCTTGAAAATCTTAGATCTTTCAAACAACTCATTGATTGGGCCTGTCCACACATTGTATTTTGCTAGAAATGAGGACGAGGACAACAAATTATTGTCATTCTTGTATCTAACTGATATGTTTTTGATTGAAATATAAAAGAAAAGATTAYTGATGTGTCTTATTTATTCAACTTTACAGGTACCATATTACTTGGGTGAATTGACTGAAAAAGTTTCATAGGAAGATAGATTACAACTACTTAAGGCCTCACAAGCAAAGCTAAAGGTAATTTCTTTAACTTTGAGAGTAGTGAGATCTAATTGGATATTTGTAGAAGTAAATATCTTCAAATTGGGTTCTTTTAAAATTAGTAAGACATGCCCTAAATTTAGTGTTTCTTCTTTCTTTCTCTTGTCTTTTTTCCCTCTATGTTGGACAGCCTTGTGCTATTATCAAGAATTTTTAATTCTAGTTCATAGTGCCAAATAATTACTCCATACTTCGCATAAGTATTAAATTAACGAAACACAAAACTTTAGATGAACACAAAATTACTGCAAATAAATGTATAGAAATTGTTTTTATATTACATATGTATTAGTTCCAAATGATGTGATGATAACATGAACACAAATGTAGTATTGTAATATTAGATTGTTTCGTTTATTCTCAGCGATAGAATATGGATCGAAGTTGGATGTACAATAGTAAACCGACTATCTTATAAGGTTTGTACAAGGGGTGCACGAATTTGTTCAGTGTTGCCCTTGAACACCAACTCGGAAATGGGTCAAACTAATTCTTTGTCCTTCGTATAGATTGTAATAATGCTAGATGGTTTCGTGATATTGATGAAATCAAGGACCACCTAATTCGTCGTGGGTTTAAGAGTAACTATATCAACATGGACATTGGCATGGTGAGGCTTTGGATCATGGGCCGACCACTAATGAGTATGGTTCTAATGTGAATCCTCCTCCAAACATAGAAAGGTGAGGTAGAGGGAGATGATTGATGAAATGAATATGAAAAGGATAGGGTGAGAGATGATGGAGAATATTGAAGGTGATCTCAATGACCAACCCTGGATATGAAGTATTGTGAATGCTTCACGCTGCCTTTGTATCATGGTTGTGAGACTGTTCCACTAAACTCTGGAGTAGTTAAGTTATTCAACTTGAAGGCCAAGCATAGTTGGACCGACAAGAGCTTCACAGATTTGTGAAGCTCTTGCAAAGATGCTACCGCAAAGAATGAAATGCCGCGAGTTCTAACTACGAGGCCAAAAATATGTTGTGCCCTTTTGACATGGATATTAAAGATACATGCATGTCCGATAATTGCATATTATACGAAATGAGTATACAAAATTTTGCATGAATGCTGTCCACATTGATGTTGGTCTGCCGCTGTTAGAGAAGAAGGAGAAGTTGGGGCGGGTAAGAAAGAACAATTTGCTGGCGAAGGTTCTTGGTATATTCCAATTTCCAAGATTTAAGCGTTTATTCTCGTGAAATGATTAAGCAGTGTGAGTTACAATGGCATGACACAAGGATATAAAAAAATGGGAAGCTTAAGACATCCGCGCGAGCACTCTAAGAAGAGTAAATTGAGTCGAAGTACGAAAATTCTTAGGAAGTGAAGTGAGGAATCTCGATTGGTCTTTGCACTGAGGGAGATAACTCGTGAACACCATAAGCACAATATCTACGCAGCCGTCTATAATCACGGCCTAATCCATAATTGCTCCTGTGGTTATGCATGAAGCGAAAGGTCTTATGATGCCACTTCTAATTGCCGCTCAACAACCCGAAATGTTATTGATGTGATCATGTAGACATCATAGAAGATTTTGATATAGTGGGTGTGGAGCGTCTTAGGTTTGATGCTTGAAGACAATTTCACTTTACGTGCCAGATTTTTTGGACCATTAATGACTTCCAGCTTAGGGAGTGGTACAGGAGAGAGCGGATAAAACAATCTGTATCTAGAAAGAAAATGGCATGCCCAATATTAGGATGACATGGTTGGATTAATGTGGCTAGACCATAGTGGGAAGGATGTATACATTGTGAATCGTAAATGGCTTCCTATTGAGCACCCATTTCGCAAAAATAAAAGGCTTCAAAATGGTCAAGTTTGAGAAGGTGTTGCTTGTCTCCTTTACGAGGAAAAGGGTTTATGAGAAAGGAAAGACATGAAACCATTTTCGGAAAGCCTTTCAAAGGGAATAAAAAGAGCTTGTATAAGAAAAGGTCAAAATTATGGGCTCCCATATTGGGAAGATTAGATGTAAGACATTGCCTTGATCCGATCCACATGAGAAAATGTGCACGATGCTATGTTGGGAACATGTAAATTTGCCTGGAAAAACACAAAAGATGGTTTAAATGCCAGAAAGAGACATGGCTGCTATGGGTCGGGTAGAGTTGAGCACCTCAAGAGCGTGGAAATCGATCTACTATCCACCAATTGTTATCTACTATACAAAGAAGAGAAGCAATAGTGCATTGACTTGAAAGTTCCATCTGGATTACATCCAATTTTCGAAGGATTGTATCATATGAAAGACTTGAAGTTGGTTGGTTTGAATCTCACGATGTGCATATTCATCTGAGAATTGTGTACCACATTGCAATTTGAGGAATATTGCCCCAGAAGTAAGATACACTATCTACAAGGCTTTTGTTCTTCCAAGACCATTTCAAATAAGGTCATTGATCCACAAATTAGAGAGGACGTTGCAAGCTGATATCACGAGACATGTGCGTTAGATGCAAGATTGTCGCACATAGAACAGCCACAGGTGATATCATCTGTACATGAAATGAAACTTTGTGACCCAGTTGTATGCCAGATCTAGTGGTGCTTTGAACGTCATCTTGGCAAATGTTTAAAGGGAAACCTTGAATCCCGCTAGCCTGAAGCTAGCATGTGCGAACTAAACAGTTGCGTGAGGATGTCGCTGAGTATGTAACCGACTACTTAGAAGGAGTAGAATCCGTAGGATTTGCCAGAATCCGTCATGAAAAAGGCTTGAGGGACTTGGGACTCTTTATATAAAACAACAAAATCTTGAGGCTGAGTTGAGGAAGAAGGTTAGAGCTCTTTGTGTTCAAAATCTCAGTGAAGCACATCCTTATTTAGATAGCAGATTATTCTAAGAATCAAATCCAACAAAAAGCAAACGTATTTAATGAAGGCAGCATAATCTTACCTTCGTGAATGGTTCAATAGAATCGAGTGTGATGGATGAGTTGTCAACTACCCGCCTAATGATGTTGAAACTATAGAATGTTGCAATTGGCCAAAAGACACAGTGATCACATATGATGGTTATGACATCAATGGATATTCTTTTTACAACAAAGCCAACAAGATACAAATCAACAATTGAAAATAGGGTGTTCTTGTTTGCTTTTTCATCTAATGAAAATGATGTTGAAACTAGAAGCCTATTACGATTCATTGAGGAAATATTAGAGCTTGAATATGTCCCCTTTAAAGTTGGTCTGTTCGTTGTAAGACTGCTGATAGTCAACGTGGTGTGAAAAAAGATAAATGGGTTACTCTACCCTTGTTTATTTTGGAAAGTTAGGCGCATCATGAGGATACTTTTATATTAGCATCGCAAAGCAAGCAAGTTTTTTACATGACAGAGATCTTGTTGATAATAAATGGTGTTATCATTGATGGTAAGAGAAGAAATACTTGGCGTTGGAGGATGTGACGATGAAGAAGCATGATGAAGAGAGTTTAATTAAGTTTCCACATCTACTTTGACACATCATCGACTAATGTGTGAGGGATAGTATATTCACGACAAATTACATACGTGAAGACCATGAATGAAGGTTTTATGTTACTTAAGGAATAATGAGTTTGTAAACATCTTATTTATGTTTAAGTTGGTATAGTAATTGCTTTTTTTTCTATTACTATAAATCTAATAACTTTGAAATGATAATCATTTTTTACTTATGTGATACAAAGGTCCGTGAAAATCTTGAACGCACGAAAACATGGAAAGATATAGTCACACTTCCCATGACAACAATGGTTAATGAAATGGACCAACCTACAACGAGCAACAAGAATCACAAGAAAAGAAAGGAATGAAACTTGGAAAACCTAGGTCCTTCAAAAGGACTTAATCTGAGTACCTGGACTTAAAAGGGTACTTGAATGGGATGAATATAATCGTCCAATTGGTCCATGGGAAAAGATATGCAAGCAATTGTGGAGAAATTAGTCGTCTGCAAGAGCTACTAACAAGTCTTAGATACTAGTGAGATGCACATTGGTAGAAGAGCGCATCAAGGAATAAAGGATACCTTGGAAGATGTCAGTAAATCCTTAGTAATAGTTTGTCAAGTAATCAAATTCCTATTGTAAAAGCGTTTGGACTATATTAAAGTAGAAGAAATTTATATAATCCTTTTGTATCGCATTGTTTTTTATAGAGAATTTATATATTGAAAGACAACGAGAAAAAAAACTGAAGTCCTTGAATCTTGTGATAAAAAATGGGAGAGATTTCAAGACAAAGTGTGAGTAGTGGATCACGTGTACTAGAAAGAAGCCACAAGATGATAGACTTCCCATCGAAATGTTTTTTTATCACTAAAGATGTTTGGGAAAAATGAAAATAAACACAGGAAGAAGCTTTCAAGGTATGTGTTTTGTTTATTTAAATTGTATATATCGTATTGTGTATTGAAATCTTATTGGGTATTAATGAGTATGTTTTGATATATCGTACACTTAGCGAGAGAAGTAAAGCAAGAGAAAGTCAATCATTTAATGAGATCCTCATTGTGTGGCCAAATGCATTAGCTCAAAAGCAACAAATAGGCGACCCAAGGTATATTCCCACAAGCACGTCGGTGTTCTCTGTTTCCTCATCTTCGAATGCGGTATCTAGGTTGCCAAGAGCGAACAATGTGTATGGATTCTTGCAAGATCCAAAGAAGATGACAAAGGGAAATCTTTTATTCCTAATGCATCGACAAAGACTATTAGTGATGAAATTGTAAGTTTTTTAGCTCTACTGTTTTTTACAAAATTAATTTCATTTTTCAAGTAGATAGATCATTTGTTTTTTTACTTATGCACATGATAAATGGAAAAAAAGGAGAAAGAAGGAGAATGTATTCCAAGTAGATTAGATGATAGTCCTATCCGTGCACTAACAAAAAAGACCGCAACGGTCGTTGATCCTAGCAGTTTGGAGGAAAAGTAAACATTTCGATCTTATTAGGGACCTGTGGGAAAGAAGTAATTTCTCAAAGAGGAAGAGCTTAGGAGGTGAAGATTTGGAAGAATTTTGAGGCAAGAGTGAGTGAAAGGGTGAGAGAGCAACATGGATGAGGTGAATTCGGAGATTAGAGTGACAATGTAAAAAGACAAGTTGTGCCATCCTTGCTAAACAATTGGGCTGCAAAAACCGAATAAGAGCATTGAAGTGGAAAGGACCCGTTCTATCCCAATCAGTATAGTTGTTCAACTCGAGTGTGAGGAAGGACTTGTGAATTACAGGTATTCATTTTTAGTTTAAATAATATTTAAATTCATTTTATTTAGATAGTTTATAAATTGTTAATTCATTTTATCTAGATAAGTTGTTTTAAACTATTTGAATCTATTTTATCTAAGATAGGTTTATAATATGTTAATTCATTTATCTATAGATAGGTAAATAGTTGTATTTATATAGATACTGTGAGTTATAAATAGCAATCTTTGATAATGCTGGCAATAAGATAAATCGTGGGAATTGGGACCATTATGCCAACCATGAAGACTACTACTCTTGGCAATGTGAAATTGACAGTTGATGATTTATGATGTTGCACATGAGGATGCACGATTCCAGACCATCTTTATATATCAGAAAATTAAGTCTGTTGTTGGTACTTTTGTTAGAATGGCCCAAACCTTGGTTGTGCTTTCCAATGATTCAGGTAAAAAAGTAATTACATCAATTGATTGGTTTAAAAAAAATAGTTCATGCCAATTTATAAGTTTTGGTGTTTTAAGGAAATCAATGAGCAAAATGTATAGAAAAGAAGTGTCAAGACATTCAGAGTGGTGGTGTCGGACAAGATGAGCTAGACTCATAATCCTAAAAGAAGTCTGCTTTCGAAGATGGCGTTGGAGAATATGAGTGAAAATGTCGATACATGCATCACATGCGTTGAGGCCAAATTACCCAGGGTGGTTGCCATATATTTGATTGGTGACACAAGCGTTTTCCACTTATGAAAAGAATCAGATGATCTCAATCACTTATGAATGTTATGCAACTCTCTTACAGGAGCATGGCTTAATGTGCCTATTTTACAAGTATCAATGATAGATGAGGTTTTTTTTGCTGATCTTACTTCTTATAAATTTGTTAGTACAATACTAAAACTAATAGTAATACTTTGTAGGGACTTGTGATTCATCGTGTATAATGAAGGTCCAAGTTCAATTGGATTTATGTGCCGCAGTTAATTTTCATCAACAATGATAACACAATGATGCATGATGGAAGTGTCGATACATGTCAGATGCGATTCTTAAAAAAGAAAAAAGAGGTTTATCTATGCCCGTATCATGAGAATACGTAATAAATTGTATTCCTCCTACATCTCATTTTTTGAATATTTCTTGAATATCATGAGAAGTTTGCTTGAAAGCTTACCATACTAAATTCCAAAAAATTGTAGGAATCATTAGGATTCTTCTAGTGCTTTGTCCCTCTCGAAATGAGGTGTATGTGTTTGATCCTCTGAAGAAGAAGAGAAGCTTATCAATCACATTATCATTGAATAAGTATTTTATACTTCCGTGATTGTGTTTGGATTTTAATTACAAGATATTTCAATAATAGTGGATTAATTTTTGGCTTTTTATATAGTGCTTTTTGAAACTTTAAAGCGGTTGGGGAACATTCATCTAGAGTCAAGTTGACTTGGAAAAATGCACAGGTATATAATTTTTCAATTATAATAAAATGTATAGTATGTGAATATATGTTCGAGCGCAAAATAATATTTTTCGTATGTTAAATTTTCTAGTGTGCTCTAACAAACGGAGTACGAGAATGTGGCTATTATGTTATCGCTACATGATTGAAATTGCCGATAGTTACAATGAGAGTGAGGATTTAATTGTGGTATGTGTTCTTTTCTACATATATACTATATAGCATATTTGGTATATATATTAAAACATATTTATACTTTTTTATGTTTACTTTGCTTGTAGGGCTATGAAAAATATCTTTATTGAAAGAATACTAATTATAGTACTATATTTTAATTTATTGTAGGATTATGCGAGACAACAAACCGTACTCGGATGAAGAGATTAGTGAAGTTCGTGAAAGGTTTGCCGAATACTTTTTGGTATATATTGAAGGATTTTTGATTAGTAGGTATTAGCTATCTAAGTTAATATGATATTCGAAGTAGTTGAAAACTTGAGTTTACTAGATTCTATTCCCATTAGGATTGAATGTGATGATTTTTTTGGGAATTATGTCTAATTTAGCTTGTTGGAAAGTTGGTAGAATTTGATACTTTTATTGTTTTGAGAACTATGGAAAAACTTAGTGGGTTGTTCTTGCTATTGGTTGATTATTTGGCGATGTGGTGCAAAATTCTTGTTAGTGTGAAATGTATATTGTGACAGGTTCTATTTCCCCAAATTTATGGGCGATATCAATTAAAAAGGAGATGCTGCCGAAATTTTCGCTCAATTATGTTGGTACTTGATTATTTTGGTTTTTATTATTGCATTTTGGTATGTACTTGAATTATTTTAAGAGAGCGATGTTTTGTTAGTGGTTATATGTGTTTGTCAACTTTCAAGAGGTGGTATAGGTTGTTGTCTTACTTATTGGTAGATTATTTGGTAATATGATACCAAAAATCTTGGTGGTTATATTGCATATCATGTATAGAAGCATCCATATTTTATAGGGCGGGAAATTGCAAAGGATATGTTGCCTAATTTTTTACTTAATTATGTTAAATTATAGTAATAATGCTTTGTAACAAGAGTTGTATTTTTTTATAAATTGTGTATGTAACAGGTTTGTAAAGTAAATGAGCAATTGTGATTATTTTTTTTTTAAAAAATATAACTCTATTTGCGTCGCACCTAATCTACAGTGCGACGCAAATAGATAAACATCATATTCATAAATAAAGCTATTTGCGTCGCACTTAGCTCAGGGTGCGACGCAAATAGCTCTTATCCTGAAGTAAAAAAAGTCTTTGCGTCGCACCTTAACTAAGGTGCGACGCAAATAGCTCTTATCCTGAATTCAAAAAGCAATCGCGTCGCACTTAACTAAGGGTGGCGACGCAAATAGCTAACCATTTGCGTCGCACCTAGGTGCGACGCAAATAGCTTTAGCATTATTTGCGTCGAGGGCTTTTGCGTSGCCTGTAAGTGCGACGCAAATAGGGGATTAGCGTGCGACGCAAATAGCCATTTTTGTACTAGTGAAGGTATTCAAAATAACCAGCTAGAAGAGGGTTTTAGTTTACCAACTATGGAGGATACTTGGAACCCTCATCAGTGGCATGATTACTTGGATGATGGTGACTGTAATGATGATGGTTACTTTGCAAGATTGTACAAAAATGGTGAAATTTATGAAGAGCAAGTTTTTGGAAAAATTGAATTAAGACCTTGGATGCTATTCACTGAAAAGAGCCATTTCCTAGATACCTTGAAGGATTATTGTGTCCAGCAAGGATTTGCAATGACTGTATTATGGTCTGATAAGTCAAGATACACAACAATTTGCTTAGCACTTCACTGCCAATGGAGAATTCATGATTCCAAATTGTTAGATGGAAGGACTTGGGCTATTAAGAAGATTGATCCAAATTTTCACACATGCAGAGGTCTTGTGACAGAGAACCCTATTTGCACAGTAGAATGGGTGGGGAAGAAGTTGATGGATGACATWAGGGCTAATCCTGAAATTAAAGGAAAGGAATTAAATGACATACTATTRGAGAGGTATGGGGTATACATGAATAAATCATCACTGTACAATATGAAGAATTATGTAATAGATGAGCTGTTTGGGGGTCATGATAAGAGCTATGAACTCCTTAATCCATATGTGAGAATAGTGCATGAAACTAACCCTGGCACAGCAGCCTTTTGTGCATTTAATGACATAGGCCATCCAGAAAGAGCTATGCAATTTTCTACTGTGTTCATTTCATTTGCTGGGGTTCAACAAGGGTTTCTTAGTGGTTGTAGATCACTCATAGGGGTTGATGGAGCACACCTGAAAGGCAATTATGGTGGTGTCTTGTTATCTGCAATTCGCATGGATGCCAACAATGAAATCTATCCTATTGCATATGCTATTGTGGATGTGGAAAATGAAGAAAATTGGGCCTATTTTTTCTGGCACTTGTTCAGTATTGTGAACAATGGGACAAGAGACAACTGGACCATCATTTCAGATAGACAGAAGGTGATCATCACCTACTAATTATGCAATTTCAAGTGTTACTGCAAGTGTTATATGTCTTGACAATTTTGGATTATTTTTGCAGGGTGTTGATTTGGCATTCAAAAAGGTTTGGCCACTTACAAAAAGAAGATACTGCTGCAGGCATATCAGTAGGAATTTCAAGAAAGAATTCCCTAGTCCTTTAATGTATATCCTCTTTTGGAGAGCTTGTAATGCCACTAACCCATTTACTTTCAAAAAAGCCATGGAAATTAAAGACTAAGAAAGGAAGGCAAAACCCCTGTCATGAAGTGGTTTGCAGACTTAGGTAACCAATCTAAGTGGACTAAACATAAGTTTGATCCATCAGTATGTTCTGATGTGAACACATCAAACTTTGTGGAGAGTTTCAACTCAACTCTAGGTGTTGACAGGTGCAAGCCAGTCCTCACTTTGTTAGAAGGTATTGTTTGGTTCTTAATTGATGGTGATTTGTTTTGATMTAAATTTGTGACAAAATATTTGATGCACCATTTCTAATGAATGTAGGAATTAGAAGAGTTTGCATGGTGAGGATTTCAACAAGGCAACAACAAGCAGAAAAATGGGATGATGATGGACTTTGTCCAAAAATTGAGAAGATGTTGAAGGAAATCAATGTGGCAGAAAGTTTTGCAGGCACACAATCTTCACCAGGAGAGTATGAGATTCATGAGGGCAAGAGTGCCTTTCCCTTGAGCATAAACATAGGAAATGTGCATGTGGGGCTTGGCAAATACATTCCAATGCAGGCATGCAGTAAGAGCTAATTGATTCAAAAGTAGACCACACCAATATGTTATCTCATGGTACTGCTGTTAAGACATACAAGAGACAACTCACACTCTATTGCTCCCATATCCGACTCTGAGACAGTGGCCTGAGTTTCCAGATTTGCACAAAGTACTACAACCACTCACAAAAGGGGAGTTGAAAGGCAAGCAGAAGAGAGGAAGGAGAGGAAGCTAAGGGAAGGAGAAGTAAAATAATGAAATGTGGAAATTGTGGCCATTATGGGCACAATAAGAGAAACCGCGAGGGTGCCCCAACTGCTAAGGAGCTTGCATCAAGTGAACCTACTGCCACAACTATCAAAAGGAAGAGAAAGGAAACCACAAGTGAAAATAACAAGAAGAAGAAAGCATCTGACAAAGACCAAGTTGTTCTAAGCCAAACTGGAAGCCAACCTCAAGAATTCAGCCAACATGAAGTATGATTTGTCTATCTTAGACTTATTTTAGTTTCTAATTTCTCAGTGTTTGTGTTAACTTTTGGAACTCATAAAGATTCCTTTACAGTTTGGAGTATTTTTGTTAGTGTTTGTGGATGTGTTAGGAGTATTTACTTGGAAAAAAAACTGAAGAAATCAATGTCACTGAAGAAAGGATTCCTGATTTGTCTTTWGAAATGCTGCAGAATATGTCATACGTAATATTTGTGCTTTCTGAGTTGCTGGCATAATTATGTGCTCATGCTGTAACCTGGAATTATATTATGTGTTTGGTTCCTGCCAAAATGGAGTATACTTGGTCCTTTGGTTCGAGTTTCAAACAGTACGGGTTATGTCCTGCTGATACTAATACATCTTCTCTTTTGCATTTTCAGTATCGTTAAGTGGATCTACTGCAGAAGCTATTTTGAAGATGTGTTAGATTCAGATGTTATGCATGAAATTTCTTAAATTTTGACATTTTAAGATGTAGACGGCTGAATTCATATTTGTCTTTAATTTTTACTGTGTAGATTCAGATTGCTTGGAATCTACACTTGATGATAATTGCTTGGGATTAGGCTTGGCAGCAAACCTTCGAAGAAAAAAAATGAGAGAAAAAGTTAAGAAAAAAAAAACGAAATGTGGAAATTAATCAGAGGCTTGCAACAGCTATAAAGAGGAGAGGTCAAATTATTAAAAAATAAGGAGCAATTAACTAGGTAACCAGCAAAATTAACAGACCTAAGCCAAACTAACAGCAGCCTAACAGTGATTAACAAAGTGTGTTACTGTAGCAATTAGGTTAAATAATTAATGGTACAGCTTGGATTATGGAAGGTATAATAGTACCATTTGGAATTGGCAATACTTGAGTGGTACCAAATGGAATTTCCCTTGATTGATTGATATACGATATGATGTGCGAAATATGATAACGATATTAATTGAATTTTGTGCAAAGATTTTAGCATGAAMGTTGTATAATCAAGTAATGATCTCTAATTATAATTCATATAATATATTTTGATATATGTATATTTTGTAATAATATAAATATTATACAATATATCTTGCGTAAAATATTACGCCAATAGCAATCATAATCGTAATCGTAATCTTTTTATTGTATCTTCATATGCAATAATATATAAACAATAATATATTTGCAAAGATATGATAAAATGGGAAAATATTAAAGGCGGGAAAATTTTTAATGTGAACGTGACATGTGTCAGTTTTGGAGTGAGGGTGGACTGTGTTTTAGTAGAATATATGATGATGGTATGATTGATTGATATATGATATGATGTGCAAAATATGATAATGATTTTAATTTAATTTTGCGCAAAGATTTTAGCATGAATGTTGTATAATCAAGTAATGATCTCTAATTATAATTCATATAATATATTTTGATTTGTGTATATTTTGTAATAATATAAATATTACTCCGCATACAATATATCTTGTTTAAAATATTACGCCAATAGCAATCATAATCGTAATCGTAATCTTTTTATTGTATCTTCATATGCAATAATATATAAACAATAATATATTTACAAAGATATGATAAAATTGGAAAATATTAAAGGTAGGAAAATTTTTAATGTGAACGTGACATGTGTCAGTTTTGGAGTGAGGGTGGACTGTGTTTTAGTAGAATATATATGATTATCGGTTTGCCTCGGTTTAGAAAAGATTAGTTTTTCATGCACGCAATGTGTGCGGTAACCTTTTTAGCGTGACAATTTTATATACCAACAAACTAAGAGAGTACTTACTACCAATAGAAAATATAATAATGTATATAGTAATACATTGTTAACTTTTTATTGCACTTATACTTAGTGTAAAACAATCAAGTTGAAAATATTTTGATGGTAATATTGAATTATGGTGTTTAGTTCATAATAATAATTTTTGTAGTACCATTTCAAATTAATAATAATTTTCCTCATTTTTAAAATTGTATTTAATATGGGTAAAATCGAGGGTTAAGAGAGTAATTTCATGTAGTCACCACCACATCCCCTTCAATTTTATAATTAAGATATAAATATTAGGATGGATTGTAACTAAATTATTGAAATAATCTACTTCGTAAATTGCTTGGTTTTAGATTGACAATAAAGTTTAATCTCACGTGACTATAATATCTGTCTCTTATACACATCTAGATGTGTATAAGAGACAGGAGTAATTTCATGTAGTCACCACCACATCCCCTTCAATTTTATAATTAAGATATAAATATTAGGATGGATTGTAACTAAATTATTGAAATAATCTACTTCGTAAATTGCTTGGTTTTAGATTGACAATAAAGTTTAATCTCACGTGACTATAATATCTGTCTCTTATACACATCTAGATGTGTATAAGAGACAGGAGTAATTTCATGTAGTCACCACCACATCCCCTTCAATTTTATAATTAAGATATAAATATTAGGATGGATTGTAACTAAATTATTGAAATAATCTACTTCGTAAATTGCTTGGTTTTAGATTGACAATAAAGTTTAATCTCACGTGACTATAATATCTGTCTCTTATACACATCTAGATGTGTATAAGAGACAGGAGTAATTTCATGTAGTCACCACCACATCCCCTTCAATTTTATAATTAAGATATAAATATTAGGATGGATTGTAACTAAATTATTGAAATAATCTACTTCGTAAATTGCTTGGTTTTAGATTGACAATAAAGTTTAATCTCACGTGACTATAATATCTGTCTCTTATACACATCTAGATGTGTATAAGAGACAGGAGTAATTTCATGTAGTCACCACCACATCCCCTTCAATTTTATAATTAAGATATAAATATTAGGATGGATTGTAACTAAATTATTGAAATAATCTACTTCGTAAATTGCTTGGTTTTAGATTGACAATAAAGTTTAATCTCACGTGACTATAATATCTGTCTCTTATACACATCTAGATGTGTATAAGAGACAGGAGTAATTTCATGTAGTCACCACCACATCCCCTTCAATTTTATAATTAAGATATAAATATTAGGATGGATTGTAACTAAATTATTGAAATAATCTACTTCGTAAATTGCTTGGTTTTAGATTGACAATAAAGTTTAATCTCACGTGACTATAATATCTGTCTCTTATACACATCTAGATGTGTATAAGAGACAGGAGTAATTTCATGTAGTCACCACCACATCCCCTTCAATTTTATAATTAAGATATAAATATTAGGATGGATTGTAACTAAATTATTGAAATAATCTACTTCGTAAATTGCTTGGTTTTAGATTGACAATAAAGTTTAATCTCACGTGACTATAATATCTGTCTCTTATACACATCTAGATGTGTATAAGAGACAGGAGTAATTTCATGTAGTCACCACCACATCCCCTTCAATTTTATAATTAAGATATAAATATTAGGATGGATTGTAACTAAATTATTGAAATAATCTACTTCGTAAATTGCTTGGTTTTAGATTGACAATAAAGTTTAATCTCACGTGACTATAATATCTGTCTCTTATACACATCTAGATGTGTATAAGAGACAGGAGTAATTTCATGTAGTCACCACCACATCCCCTTCAATTTTATAATTAAGATATAAATATTAGGATGGATTGTAACTAAATTATTGAAATAATCTACTTCGTAAATTGCTTGGTTTTAGATTGACAATAAAGTTTAATCTCACGTGACTATAATATCTGTCTCTTATACACATCTAGATGTGTATAAGAGACAGGAGTAATTTCATGTAGTCACCACCACATCCCCTTCAATTTTATAATTAAGATATAAATATTAGGATGGATTGTAACTAAATTATTGAAATAATCTACTTCGTAAATTGCTTGGTTTTAGATTGACAATAAAGTTTAATCTCACGTGACTATAATATCTGTCTCTTATACACATCTAGATGTGTATAAGAGACAGGAGTAATTTCATGTAGTCACCACCACATCCCCTTCAATTTTATAATTAAGATATAAATATTAGGATGGATTGTAACTAAATTATTGAAATAATCTACTTCGTAAATTGCTTGGTTTTAGATTGACAATAAAGTTTAATCTCACGTGACTATAATATCTGTCTCTTATACACATCTAGATGTGTATAAGAGACAGGAGTAATTTCATGTAGTCACCACCACATCCCCTTCAATTTTATAATTAAGATATAAATATTAGGATGGATTGTAACTAAATTATTGAAATAATCTACTTCGTAAATTGCTTGGTTTTAGATTGACAATAAAGTTTAATCTCACGTGACTATAATATCTGTCTCTTATACACATCTAGATGTGTATAAGAGACAGGAGTAATTTCATGTAGTCACCACCACATCCCCTTCAATTTTATAATTAAGATATAAATATTAGGATGGATTGTAACTAAATTATTGAAATAATCTACTTCGTAAATTGCTTGGTTTTAGATTGACAATAAAGTTTAATCTCACGTGACTATAATATCTGTCTCTTATACACATCTAGATGTGTATAAGAGACAGGAGTAATTTCATGTAGTCACCACCACATCCCCTTCAATTTTATAATTAAGATATAAATATTAGGATGGATTGTAACTAAATTATTGAAATAATCTACTTCGTAAATTGCTTGGTTTTAGATTGACAATAAAGTTTAATCTCACGTGACTATAATATCTGTCTCTTATACACATCTAGATGTGTATAAGAGACAGGAGTAATTTCATGTAGTCACCACCACATCCCCTTCAATTTTATAATTAAGATATAAATATTAGGATGGATTGTAACTAAATTATTGAAATAATCTACTTCGTAAATTGCTTGGTTTTAGATTGACAATAAAGTTTAATCTCACGTGACTATAATATCTGTCTCTTATACACATCTAGATGTGTATAAGAGACAGGAGTAATTTCATGTAGTCACCACCACATCCCCTTCAATTTTATAATTAAGATATAAATATTAGGATGGATTGTAACTAAATTATTGAAATAATCTACTTCGTAAATTGCTTGGTTTTAGATTGACAATAAAGTTTAATCTCACGTGACTATAATATCTGTCTCTTATACACATCTAGATGTGTATAAGAGACAGGAGTAATTTCATGTAGTCACCACCACATCCCCTTCAATTTTATAATTAAGATATAAATATTAGGATGGATTGTAACTAAATTATTGAAATAATCTACTTCGTAAATTGCTTGGTTTTAGATTGACAATAAAGTTTAATCTCACGTGACTATAATATCTGTCTCTTATACACATCTAGATGTGTATAAGAGACAGGAGTAATTTCATGTAGTCACCACCACATCCCCTTCAATTTTATAATTAAGATATAAATATTAGGATGGATTGTAACTAAATTATTGAAATAATCTACTTCGTAAATTGCTTGGTTTTAGATTGACAATAAAGTTTAATCTCACGTGACTATAATATCTGTCTCTTATACACATCTAGATGTGTATAAGAGACAGGAGTAATTTCATGTAGTCACCACCACATCCCCTTCAATTTTATAATTAAGATATAAATATTAGGATGGATTGTAACTAAATTATTGAAATAATCTACTTCGTAAATTGCTTGGTTTTAGATTGACAATAAAGTTTAATCTCACGTGACTATAATATCTGTCTCTTATACACATCTAGATGTGTATAAGAGACAGGAGTAATTTCATGTAGTCACCACCACATCCCCTTCAATTTTATAATTAAGATATAAATATTAGGATGGATTGTAACTAAATTATTGAAATAATCTACTTCGTAAATTGCTTGGTTTTAGATTGACAATAAAGTTTAATCTCACGTGACTATAATATCTGTCTCTTATACACATCTAGATGTGTATAAGAGACAGGAGTAATTTCATGTAGTCACCACCACATCCCCTTCAATTTTATAATTAAGATATAAATATTAGGATGGATTGTAACTAAATTATTGAAATAATCTACTTCGTAAATTGCTTGGTTTTAGATTGACAATAAAGTTTAATCTCACGTGACTATAATATCTGTCTCTTATACACATCTAGATGTGTATAAGAGACAGGAGTAATTTCATGTAGTCACCACCACATCCCCTTCAATTTTATAATTAAGATATAAATATTAGGATGGATTGTAACTAAATTATTGAAATAATCTACTTCGTAAATTGCTTGGTTTTAGATTGACAATAAAGTTTAATCTCACGTGACTATAATATCTGTCTCTTATACACATCTAGATGTGTATAAGAGACAGGAGTAATTTCATGTAGTCACCACCACATCCCCTTCAATTTTATAATTAAGATATAAATATTAGGATGGATTGTAACTAAATTATTGAAATAATCTACTTCGTAAATTGCTTGGTTTTAGATTGACAATAAAGTTTAATCTCACGTGACTATAATATCTGTCTCTTATACACATCTAGATGTGTATAAGAGACAGGAGTAATTTCATGTAGTCACCACCACATCCCCTTCAATTTTATAATTAAGATATAAATATTAGGATGGATTGTAACTAAATTATTGAAATAATCTACTTCGTAAATTGCTTGGTTTTAGATTGACAATAAAGTTTAATCTCACGTGACTATAATATCTGTCTCTTATACACATCTAGATGTGTATAAGAGACAGGAGTAATTTCATGTAGTCACCACCACATCCCCTTCAATTTTATAATTAAGATATAAATATTAGGATGGATTGTAACTAAATTATTGAAATAATCTACTTCGTAAATTGCTTGGTTTTAGATTGACAATAAAGTTTAATCTCACGTGACTATAATATCTGTCTCTTATACACATCTAGATGTGTATAAGAGACAGGAGTAATTTCATGTAGTCACCACCACATCCCCTTCAATTTTATAATTAAGATATAAATATTAGGATGGATTGTAACTAAATTATTGAAATAATCTACTTCGTAAATTGCTTGGTTTTAGATTGACAATAAAGTTTAATCTCACGTGACTATAATATCTGTCTCTTATACACATCTAGATGTGTATAAGAGACAGGAGTAATTTCATGTAGTCACCACCACATCCCCTTCAATTTTATAATTAAGATATAAATATTAGGATGGATTGTAACTAAATTATTGAAATAATCTACTTCGTAAATTGCTTGGTTTTAGATTGACAATAAAGTTTAATCTCACGTGACTATAATATCTGTCTCTTATACACATCTAGATGTGTATAAGAGACAGGAGTAATTTCATGTAGTCACCACCACATCCCCTTCAATTTTATAATTAAGATATAAATATTAGGATGGATTGTAACTAAATTATTGAAATAATCTACTTCGTAAATTGCTTGGTTTTAGATTGACAATAAAGTTTAATCTCACGTGACTATAATATCTGTCTCTTATACACATCTAGATGTGTATAAGAGACAGGAGTAATTTCATGTAGTCACCACCACATCCCCTTCAATTTTATAATTAAGATATAAATATTAGGATGGATTGTAACTAAATTATTGAAATAATCTACTTCGTAAATTGCTTGGTTTTAGATTGACAATAAAGTTTAATCTCACGTGACTATAATATCTGTCTCTTATACACATCTAGATGTGTATAAGAGACAGGAGTAATTTCATGTAGTCACCACCACATCCCCTTCAATTTTATAATTAAGATATAAATATTAGGATGGATTGTAACTAAATTATTGAAATAATCTACTTCGTAAATTGCTTGGTTTTAGATTGACAATAAAGTTTAATCTCACGTGACTATAATATCTGTCTCTTATACACATCTAGATGTGTATAAGAGACAGGAGTAATTTCATGTAGTCACCACCACATCCCCTTCAATTTTATAATTAAGATATAAATATTAGGATGGATTGTAACTAAATTATTGAAATAATCTACTTCGTAAATTGCTTGGTTTTAGATTGACAATAAAGTTTAATCTCACGTGACTATAATATCTGTCTCTTATACACATCTAGATGTGTATAAGAGACAGGAGTAATTTCATGTAGTCACCACCACATCCCCTTCAATTTTATAATTAAGATATAAATATTAGGATGGATTGTAACTAAATTATTGAAATAATCTACTTCGTAAATTGCTTGGTTTTAGATTGACAATAAAGTTTAATCTCACGTGACTATAATATCTGTCTCTTATACACATCTAGATGTGTATAAGAGACAGGAGTAATTTCATGTAGTCACCACCACATCCCCTTCAATTTTATAATTAAGATATAAATATTAGGATGGATTGTAACTAAATTATTGAAATAATCTACTTCGTAAATTGCTTGGTTTTAGATTGACAATAAAGTTTAATCTCACGTGACTATAATATGGAGTATATACAATTTGCTAAAATAACCTTCTTAAAAAACAATGAGGAAGGATTAGTAATAAGGTTAGTAGTTTAATCCCACTTGATTATAAAATATTCGATTTACCAAAATAACCTTATTAATACAAAAATTGAAGAAGGGTTAGTAAGGGTAGAGAGGTAAATTTAGGTGGACACCGCCGCCACCACCTCCTCCCTTCCCTTATACTAACCTAATTTGCACGCGATGCGTGCATTGTTTTTTTTATCTAATGCTAAATTTTAATCATTAAAACATAAATGTTGATTAATGTATTGAAATACATAAAATAAAAATTACTCCGTAACACAATGACATAATGTCAAATAAATAACAATTTGACAATTAAATAACGGTTATGAGTTTTGTAATTTGTTAGAAATTCACTTTTGTCTTTGTAATTTTYTTTTACTTAAATTTCTTTTCAATTTAATAATGTTCGAAAAATGAAAAATAACATAAAAGAAACATACTGAAATAGGATACATTAAGAATTAGAGAAAAAGACGAACAATTCTGTTTGATAGTAAAATGAGAAGCGCATGTAGTATTAATCATTCAGGAAATTTAGTTTTTATAATAAGTTTCTATATACTGTTTATATATACGTAATGTTGAATGAAATAGATTGACATTGATAAAAACAGAAGGAATTAATTGTTATGACATATTGTATTTAGAGAATAATTAATTTTGATGAAATCAATTTAGGAAATTTTTAATTGTATTTTCTATTTAGAAAGTTAAAAGATTGAATTGAGATTGATTGATTGAGAATTGTATTACATTAAGGGCTTCAATTTAAAACTGATTGAAGAATGTAATTGTAATTGACGAAACAAATAAGGTTTGATTGTTTGATTGATATATAGTCTTATGAGTATATATAAAAATTAGGGAGGAATGTAACGGTTTTAATAAATCATTTTTCTTAAAAAGTTAAGTTAGGGGTAAAAAAAGTATTTTCATAGGGGGACATCATAGCTCCCCCTTGGCTTATATAATAGAGATAATACAGATTTTTATTTTTATTTATTCTGATGACAAAATTTTCCAAACAATAATCACTACTCATACTAGCAATTTATCAAGCAAAATCGCTACTTTGAGTAGTGTACCCCTATTGGCAAAGGCTGGGGACTTTGGAACCTGAATCTCGAAATGTTCCAGTATTTCCACCCTTTGACTACCAAACAACGGGTGTAAGTGACTTTCGTGGAGAACCATCTTTTTCCTATGATCCTGTTTATTATGGTAGGCAACGGGAAGACCCTTACTWGAGCTGGTTATTGGGTAGGACTACCTAGTGATAAAGGGTTAGACCATTAATTATAAGATTGTGACTCCATAATATATTAATGGACATGACTTTTATTAGGTAATTTTATAAAGGTTTTTATAGGATCATAATGGACTGCCCATTTAACTTATCCAAATGTTATTGGGTAATAGTTATAATATCGTTCCTCTCTCATCCTACTATTATAGTTACCACAACATAATTTTCTCTCTCCTGTCTCTAACCCTAATTTCCTCTTTAAAACTTTAACAACTGCCATTAGTTATCYAAGATTCGAATTACTACCTTCACCAACTACTATTACTTATCAAGTAAACTTGGTTTGCAATTTTTTTAAAATTATTATGTATCAAATATTCGAATTTGATATGTTTAATTTTTTTTTTGACAAGGAGGACCTCATGAGGAACCTCTTCAATCCAAACATTAAAAGAATTACGGTAAATCGCTAACTACATCAGGGAGGACCTCATGAGGAACCTCTTCAATRCAAACTTTAAAATAATTAAAACTACGACTACTATTAGCTAATCTATGTGCAACTCGATTCCCATTCCTTCTCACGAAAGAAAAAGAAAAAAAATACACTTTGCGCCTAACCGGATAATATACCTAACAATACTGCCAAAACTAGAGTGATCCTTGCAACCTTTTTGGAGACTTTGTATAAGTCTAAAACAATCTATTTCAGTTAAAATCCTTCGAATGCCTGACTCCCATAGTCCCATGCCACATTGATCAGTTCCCTCATGGATGTTGCTTCTGCTACATCCACATCGAGTGTTACATGGAGCACTTGACTCATTGCGAGAAACACATCACCTTTGCTGTCTCTAACTACCCCCCAATACTTGTTGTTCCATCACTAAAAATGGCCGTGTCACTATTAGCTTTGGAAGACCCTTCTTCAGGTGGTTGCCATGTAGATAATTCAGTTTGACCATCACTGATTTGGCCTTGTGGCTTCTTGTTTGCTTCATGATATTCACCAACCATTCTCATGGCTCGTGATAAGGTAAGAGACGAGTGACATKTTTTGGACTCAAAGATCGAATTGTTTCGAGTGAGCCAAATTTGCATAGCAATGCTCCA
Source organism: Bassia scoparia (assembly GCA_008642245.1). Taxonomy (NCBI): domain Eukaryota; kingdom Viridiplantae; phylum Streptophyta; class Magnoliopsida; order Caryophyllales; family Amaranthaceae; genus Bassia; species Bassia scoparia. The sequence continues at coordinate 31,955 of SNQN01000038.1, read as the reverse complement.
AAATATGCTCGACCACTCGATAACAACATACCTCTTGAGCCAACTTGTCGAGCCAATCTCTAACATTTATACTCTCTAATTCTACAGTTGACAGTCGAAGAGGAGACACTTCCCACACAATGCTAGCTTTTGCGCACTACAATATCACGTGCCCAATGCTTTCTTCATGCTCACCACAAATTAGGCATATTGTATCAATAGCAATACCTTTACTGCATAGTAGAGATCTTATAGGAATAGCTCCATTGATCACCTTCCAATCGACTAATTTAACCTTTGGGGGAAGTTCACTATCCCAAAGCCTTTTCCAGATTATCACCTTGAGTCATAGACGAAGAGGCCTTGTCCGCATTCATAATCTGCATTGCCACTTTGTATGCACTTCGAACCGTGAAGGCCCCAGTATGCCCAGGACCATGTGTCTTTGCTGGGGTTTGAGGTATGAACTCAACTTTTATTGCATTGATTCCATCTCATTGAAGAGAGCTGATAGCAAAGCCTCATCCCACTTGCCTTCCTGAACTAGTTCACGAGCTAATATTGGATTCTGCTGCTCTGAATTATTCTTGGACAAAATTCTGTAATTTGGAAGCCTAGCCACCTAAGGATCTTCCCACCATGTCAATGCTATTTCCGTCACCAAATAACTTCCTTGCACCTTTGGCAACTATATTCCTGGAAGAAAATATTGATTTCCATGTAAAACTAGCCACCAGATTAACTCGAGCCTTGAAAAACAAGTGTTTGGAAAATACTTGTTTTTCAACACACGAGCCTTGTTTGATTGCTTGTTCTTGGATTTGGAAAATTTATCAAATTGGGTAAATTTTATCTCATTATAGATAAATTATTAAGTTTAATTTTGAATTTGACAAATTCATCATCAATATCCTAATTTTGTAGAACAAAAATGTTACTTTGATGATTCAAGTATACTATTGAGAAAATATTTGTTTSTCAATTTGGCATCGTGAGATATGCGAATTGGGCAGTTTGGTTGATTGGCAATTATGTTTGTAAAATTATTTGAACTTTCCTTAGCTTTATTCATCATGAAATATTTGATTGGCAAGTATAATAGTAATTGCTTTGAATATCTTGTGAATGCAGTTTGGTGATTGCAACACGACTTAAATATTTGACATAATCTCGCAAATTAGTTGAGAGCTTACACATTTCATTTGTTTGGTGATTCTTTTATGGGAAATTCTTGGTTCATATGGTGGGTGTCCCAAAAATGAGATATCTAATGACATTTTGGTAAATAAATTCAAAAAAGAAAACAGCTCGTTTTATGTGTAACCAGCCACACCTATTATTATGTGTGGCTGGCAACAAGACATAACGGATTCCGTTATGTCCGTACAGCCTAACAACTAACTATTACAACTTAATTAAAACATAAATGAAAGACAAAATGCAAACGATGAAGATGATCAAACGATGAAGATGATCAAACGATGAGATGAATATAAAACGTCTAAAAATGTTTCAATTACTAGACTGAATTATATGAATACTTTTTTGAATTAAGAACTACTTTCTGAAATAAAAACTACTTTTGTGATTAAATGAACTATTGTTATGACATATTATAAACTACTTTTCTGAAATATATGACTCTTTATGAAATACATAATTAGTTTTCTGAATTATAAGAAGTATTTTTTACGAATGTATATGAACTACTTTATGAATATATGAATTACTTTCTGCATCAAAAAATATGAACTACTTTTATGAAATATCAAAATTACTTTTCTGAATTATAAGTACTTTTACGAATTATATGATTTTTTTAGATTATTATATGGATATTTTTATAAAATATCACATTACTTTCTGAATATAAGAAGTACTTTTACGAATTAGATGAACTACTTATAAATATATGAACTACTTTTACGAATTATATGAACTACTTTTATGAAATAGAAACTATTTTATGAATATATGATACTTTTATGAAATATTAGAATTACTTTTCTGAATTATAAGAACTACTTTTACGAATTATAAAAACTACTTTACAAATTATAAGAACTACTACGAATTAAGATATTTTAACGAATTATAAGAACTACTTTTATGATCATACAACTATGTTCTGAATTATATGAACTACTTTTATGACATACCTTAAAATCTTCAAAACAAAGCATTGTACAATTGAATCTATTCTGAATTAATAAGAAGTACTTTTACGAATTATATGAACTACTTTTTATAAATATACGAACTCTTTCATGAAATATCAAATTACTTTCTGAAATATAAGAACTACTTTCGTAGATTATGTGAATCACTTTTTATGAATTATATGAACGACTTTTATGTAACATATGAACTACTTTTCTGAATTATAAGAACTATCTTTATACGAATTATAAGAATACTTATTACGAGATTATAGGAGAAGTCATTTTACGAATTTAATACTATCTTTTATGATCATACAAATACTGTTCATGAATTATATACTACTTTTAACAATACTAAAATCTAGAAACAAAGCATTTACAACTTGAATTATTCTGAATTATAAGAAGTATTTTACGAATTATATGAACTACTTTTTATAAAATATACGAAGTACATTCATGAAAATATCACAATTACTTTCTGAATATAAGAACTACTTTTACGAATTATGTGAACTACTTTTATGAAATATATGAACGACTCTATGTAACATATGAACTACTTTTTGAAATATTGTAATTACTTTCTGAGTTATAAGAACTATTTTTACGAATATAAGCACTACTTTTATGAAATATACGAACTACTTTTAGTGAATAATATGACTACTGTTCTAGATTATAATGGAACTACTTTTATAACTTACTTCAATATTCATAACAAAGCATTTCAGGCTGAATCTACTTGCATGAATAGATTCAGTCAGAAAACTTTTTTGATGTAAAAACATTTTGATATCTTTCTTCAGATCTATAAGTTTAAGATTTTCAAAACAAAGACGAAATTCAATAATTAAAAAATTCAGAATATCATTCATCTTGTAGAGTCAAATTATTTTGAACAAAAAAACAAAAGAAGAAAACTAACTCTAAAATCATATCTATTATAATGACAACGAAAAAACAAGTGAAAACAAAAACAGAAGAAACAAGAGAGAATAATAAGTGAACGAGAAACGAGGGAGAGAGCAAGCAGAGAAGCAGAGAGGAAGAGAGAAGAGAAGAGAGCAGAAGAAGAGATATGGAAGTCTAGAAAGAAAATTTTAGAGAGAGAAGAAGAGAATTAGAGAGAGAATTGAAATAGAAATAGATTGGCAAATGATAGATAATGAAAGTTCACAGTACTTATAAATATAAATCAGCAAATTTATGAGACGAGAACACGACTGTTAAGAACACATGCCGCAGACACGAGAAGAAGCATGAATTACTTATAACAGTAGAAAACTACAATGTACGTGTTTCTGAAATATATAAGAACGTATTTTAGCGAATTATGCTAAGGGAAGACGTGATTTTTATGAAATAATTGATACCATCACTTTTCTGAATTGATAAGAATAGCTTTGTACGAATTATAAAGAACTACTTACTGTGACGAAATTATGACAATACTTTTACAAAATCGAACTACTTTAGAGATTGCAACTACTTTTACGAATTATACGAACTATTTTTTTGAATATATAAGACAGCAATTAACTTGTTCACAAAAATGAATTACTTAGTCGAAAATTTAAACATATAATAAAACAACAAACACTCAACAATAAAACACATGCATTACTTTCAGGAAAAAATGATTATTAGTATCTGCAAATATTAGTTAATTACAATGAACTACTTTTTATGAATATTATAAACTACTTTATAAAATATCACAATTACTTCATTTTTTGAATTATAAGAAGTTTTTTACGAATTATATTATGAACTACTTTTAGGGAATATAGAGAAATACTTTCGGGCACAAAATAAATAATATGAACTATTTTATGAAATATCCAGAACTACTTTTACGAATTAATATGGAACTAACTTTTGAATGATATACATGACTATTTTTATGTATTAGCTGACTTACCTTTATGAAATATTTCTGAATTTATAGAGAACTATT